>JAOEGT010084877.1:0-14606 GCA_025447795.1 Speoplatyrhinus poulsoni | reverse complement strand
TATGTATATATATATGTATGTATATGTATATATATATATATGTATGTATATGTATATATATATATATGTATGTATATATATGTATGTATATATATGTGTATATATATGTATATGTGTGTATATATGTGTATATATGTATGTATATGTGTATATGTATATATATGTATATATATGTATGTATGTATATATATATGTGTATGTGTGTGTGTGTGTATATATGTGTATATGTGTGTGTGTGTGTGTGTGTATATGTATGTGTGTATATATGTGTGTGTGTGTATATATATATATATATATGTGTGTGTGTGTGTATGTGTATATATGTGTGCATGTATATACATGTATTGCGCTAGGTCTTGGCTGAAAAATGTATCACGATTTTAATCACGATTAAATTTAATTTAACATTTTAATTTCAGTCTATCGTAAATGATTTAATTGCCTATTTTAAATTACCTTTTAAGTAACAGTGTTTACAGTTTTTGCCACTGCAAAATGCACATTTGAATGAACATACAGTGAATTGTCCAACCATACTGTGTGCAACTTGCTAGGTGTTCATCAGCGTTCTTTGCCGAGGAGCGGACAGCTCTTAGACAGAAGAGGCAGAAAATGAGACTGCTGCAGCAAAGGAAGCTCTCAGACGTGTCGCAGTGCAAAGACCTTCCTGACGAGATTCCCCTGCCCCTCATCATAGGAACCAAAGTCACTGGTAGGTAGGATGACAAATTGGCAATGGGATACATTTGGGTTTTAGGAATCAGACAGAACATTTCCAGATTAGTTTGTAGTTATGGCATCAGAATTTTGACTTGTTAAAGGTATTGTAAGCGATTTTAAAACTTGTATATCTGTTATTTCCCAGCTCGACTCAGAGGGGTCCACGATGGTTTGTTTACGGGCCAGATCGATGCGGTGGACACCAGCGCTGCCACCTACCGCGTCACCTTTGATCGCAACGGCCTGGGTACACACACTGTGCCAGACTACGAAGTACTGGTATGACCTGAATGCTAACTGTAACTTCAAATATATTGGGGGAAGAATCTCAAGGTACATTTAGAAGATGATGATGACCATGAATTTGGTCTGATTTATTTTTTTCCTTCCAGAGCAATGAGCCCACTGAAACCATGCCTATCTCAGCCTTTGCCCAAAAGCACCGGGCAGCACGTTACTTGCAGAACTTAATGACTCCACCCAGAACAACATATCCGTCCACTCCTGTCCTCATGGTATTGACTGTTCTATCTAGGGTGCTGTCAATGTAATACTTCCTAACTGTACAATCTATTTAAAATTGTATGCCTGCTGTGTACATCAAATATTCTAAAATATGCTCCATTAGTGTAACCACACAATCTTTTTGTTCAGGCTTGTAGCATTCTGCCGTCTAGATAAATGACTACCATGCTGTCCATTTCATTCCAGGACGGTGACCCTTTGATTAGCCAGTCTCCATGGAAGAATAAAATGCCTGGTGCTGAGGGGGAGACATATGGAGGGTTTCCTGTTAAATTCCTGGTTCAAGTGGTAATGATTGAATCTTTACTGATAGTAATTCTGTTCTGTCACAGGCCGGCTACTAAATCCTATTCTCTTTTGTGGTTCTAGACAAGGCTGTCAAAGATTCTCATGATAAAAAAAGAGCACATCAGGCACTTAAAAGACATGAATACAGAAGCTGAGAAACTGGTACAATTCTCTCCTTGACCTAAATGACCAGTTTGGCAATAGATGTCAAGAAATGTCTAATACATTACAAGTGCCTTCTGAACTAAATGTGTCTTTTGTGTGGGTTTGTGTTGTCAGAAGTCCTACTCAATGCCCATTTGCCTGGACTTCCAGAAGCGCTACGCCACCACAGTGCTGGAGCTGGAGCAGCTCAACAAAGACCTCAACAAGATCCTGCATCAGGTCCAGCAGTACTGCTGTGAGGTAAAGCCTTACACAAACACTTAAAGGCAGGGTTAGTCTTTCTTCCAGTGCAAATCAAAACAAACTCTCACAAGCTCCGCCCCACACACTGGAAACTCATTGCAAAGCCAAGCAGTATTGTTGTTGTGAGCAGTGTTCGCCACTTGGTTCAGCTTCTATGTATTGAGCCAGGGCTGTGTAGAAGTATCTTTTTTTTCTCTTTTTTTTTTCTCCGCACACACACAGAACATAAACAAAGTGGCGACACGACAACAAAGCCGTAGTACTCCGCTTTGCTTCACCATGCGTTTCAATGTGTGAGGCGGTGCTGCGGAGGGATACTGTTTTAGTTAGAGCTGGAGGTTAGCAAGCGTTCTAGAGTGACTGGCCGACCCTGCCCACAGCTTGCTCCAGACCAAGGCATGCCTCCCGTGGACCGTCCGTCGGAGTTGCGGCGGCGCTGTGAGGAGGACGCGAAGTTGATGGTGCAGCAGATCAACTCTGTGAGAGACTCTCAGCGAGTGACCAATCCCAGCCACACGCAGCTGGTCTCCCACCTCACCGCCCTGCTGCTACAGATTAAGGTAGGCACATGCGCCACGGCTTTCATTGCGCCTGCCCTCGCAAAACGATGCTGTTAACCCATGTCTGGCTCTACTTAATGCTTACAGTGTCTGGCAGAGGGGGATGACCTGAATTCATTTGAGTTTAAATCCCTGAGTGACTCCCTTAATGACATCAAAAGTTCAATAGATCCCTCTAATTTCAGGTAAGGAAGCTATTTATTGCATGCATGTAATTTCCCATTCTTTCAGCTATGCTAATGTAGTGGCAAATATCAGTATGATTGAACTCTATCAAATAGGAAGTGCTGTAAATATTTTGTATTGTAAATATTCATTTTTAGAATTGTATTCACTTTTTAACAATCATGAATTGCCATTAGGTAATTAACACCTATTTACAGCTGATCTTGCTCAAGGATACTCTCAGGCTGGCCGGGCACATCAGTAACAAGTGCATGGAATCAAACCCACAGCCTATCAGCTGGTTGAACACTAGGGCTGTGCGCGATATTTAGTTTTTTTGGTTGATATACTGTAAGCGGTAAATTGCGATTTTTAATAATTAGAATGAATTAAACTTGCTAATTAACTTACTAATTAAACTTGCTCATGGATTTCAGATGGAAAATAGCTTTAAGCTAAATCTAGTAACTAGCATCTTTCCTCTCTTTTGAGGTTAATGTATTTTATACATAGTCCCTTTTTACAAATTGAGAATGTATTTAATTTAACATTTTTTAATGATACCGTGATTTGGAGAATCTATACAGTATCGCGAACCGAAATATTGCAATACTTGTGTGTATTGATATTTTCTTACATCCCTATTGACCACCCCAGCCACTAGCCTAAACTGCCCTACATCATTTACATGTTAATTAAACCATCCTAATGTAAACCCAAGTATTGAGAAGCACGCATTTTGGATGCAACCCTGGACTCTTCACCACCCTGTCTACTAGGCTATCCTGCAGTCTCTATAGTCACGATCACCTTGTGACTGGTCACTAACGTCTGTGTGTTCTGCTTTTTGCAGTTGCTTCCAGAACAACGTGGAGATCCATGTGGCCCACATCCAGAGCGGCCTTAGTCAGCTGGGCAACCTGCACGCCTTTGCGGCCAACAACACCAATGCAGTCTAACTGGCTGCATGCACAGAGCAGTCGCGTGCACACACGGCAGTGTGCTCTATTATAATATCTTTAAGATGGTGCTCTCGACTGAACTCTCTTGGGACTGCACTAAAACTCACATGGCTCTTATGAACCATTACTACAACCTGCTTTTGGACATCCAGAGGAAGTTGGTGTAGATTTCTGTTCAGTTCCTGAAAATTCACGGCAAGAGAACATTGGAAAGCTATTAGTGTTTAACCAACTAGTCTTAAATGTGTAGCACACCCGTTTAAACAAAGCTGAACAATTGCTGCATTTCAATTCACTCCAATTTCTGATGGTTGTCCCTCGGTTTTATGTGCCAAACATTACTTGTTGCAGTTTTTATGGTCTATTTATTTATTTTTAAGTAGGTGTGTGGTTATAAAAACATGCTATTTTTAAAGGTTCCCTCTGTAATTGTTGTTCATTCACTCCCCTGGTAATCACAGGGCAGCCTAAAGAATGTTTTGTAAAGTTTATTGTAGATATTTGTACAATACCTCTATCATTATTAGGAACATTGTTGACATCTGCTATGTATTAAAAGGCTTTTGTAATTTTGTGTGCACTGAAAAGAGATTTTGGTATATTCTATAAGTTTTACTTCTGACCCCTTTTGTCAAAAATGAGCAACATTGCATACATTACTGGTGTAGTACAATTCAAGACAAGTTTCAGGTTTGTAAAGTTATAAATGGGGATGCCCTGAGCCCATGTACATAAATGTTGCTGCCTTTTTACATTAAACATGGCAAAGCAAATTTGTCTAGTACGTAAACAATGCTCTGCTTTATAAATGAATGACTGAAGCTGTTAAAATATGTACAATAAATAACTTTATTTTTGTTGAACCAAACTTACATTTATATACTTGTACAGCTCTTTCATAATACCCTATCCCAGAAATCACATGAAGCCTCCAAAGCGGGCCATGGCACTTGTTTCCCAGTCGGAATCGGTATCAGAAAAGTCTTGTGCTTCATTTGCATGAATTGGGGAGAAACGACTAAATTGGTCATCTGTAGTAATTGGCTGTTGATGTTGAATGTGACACACTGCATTCTTAGGTGATGACTGGTTGAAATGATTCTGGGTTGGGATGGGAGGGATAACAACTTTCATCTCAGGTCCAATGGTTTTATTTGGTGGGAAATTATCATATTCCACAATAACTTTGGGTTCATTGTTCCCATTCATGTTGGAATGAACGCTGCCGTAATTCCCATTGTCCTTCTCATACAGATGAACGGGAGAGGGGGTGGCAATTCTCAGCTCATCTAGATTCATCTTGGGTTTCTCTGTGCGCTGCTTTTTGGCTGCATCATACATACAAGAACCAGATGTTTGTGCATAGCTGCTGCTCTGCTTCGAGGGTAGAGTTGTATCTTCTGCTCTGTTTATTAATGTTGGTCCAAAGTTGCCCTCCAATGTGTAGTTTGCCATTTGCTGCATCTCAGGACCCACTCTGCCTTTGAATTGTGCAAACGGGGTTGCCGATGAGCTTGTAACTTGAAGTGGTACTGACGATCCAACCTGGCGACGAGACTTTGCACGTCTGTTCTGGAACCAGACCTGAAATAAGAAAAAACAGAAATAATGAGTGTGTGTGTGTGTGTGTGTGTGTGTGTGTGTGTGAAAATAGCCAAATAAATGCAAGGTTTACCTGGCTTGCCAGGCAGGACATGTTCATTTTGTAGCCTACCTGGATTCTGGATTCTGGCAGACCGGTCAGAGCCTCCAGTCTCTCGCGTAGATAGATATCTGGATATTTAGTATCCGAGTACACATTCTCTAGCACCTCAATTTGCTTCTGGGTAAAATTGGTCCTCTTTCGTCTGTGCGTCAGTAGTGCTACGTCTGTCCTTGGCACCGAGTTTGCAGTGGTAAGGTATTTTGCAGAATCGAGGGCAACATAATCTGAAAAACAAAAACAAAAAAATCAATGCATGACTAAACTGTACGTTTTAAGCATCCAAGTGGATTATATAGGCCTAAATGGTATGAACCGTCGTGCGTAATTACGGACAAAAGCAAGCTTTACACTAACCTGTATGCACAACGTTTTTCATCTCGAGATGCCCTTCGTGGAACATCTGAAAGTGACCCAGGTCTCCAACGCAAATATTTCCATGGACAGCAGACATGATCTCTTACTCTGTATCTTCAAGCTCTCATTGAGTCAGAAAACTTCAATCTTATATCTACCCGCTCTGCGTCTTGTGATCAAAGGTGGAGCTATGGAAAAGTGTGAATGGGCGAGCCATCAGTGCCGGCTGGCACTAGAACATCCTTGCAGCAACTTCAGACACGTCTGAAGGCCAGAGAAGGTGTGATCAATGACACATTGAACGTTGGAGGGACCGCTGCTAGCTTTAAATGATTTTAATGGATACTGCATGTTCAATACACATCACCTGGGAAAACATTTATCCGCTTTGGAATGGCTGAGGTAATAACGGACCAGTCATCAAAGGAAGGCAGTCGACAAGCTGCTATTTCCTCAGGATCAGAGACCTTCAAAATATGGAATTTGTTTGCTTACTAATGATTGATATTGTTCTCTTCTTGATATCGATACAGCTCCAGCTAGCCAGTGCCATACAGCCGCATAAAAAATTAAGACACTGTGCATTATTTAAAATGTAGTAGTATAAAAATACTGAACATTTAAAAAATCTAACAAAAATAGAATATTTCTATAAATATAAATATAAAAATAAATGTAAATATAAAAACACATATATTACATGTAAATAAAAAATAAGAATGTATGAAATGTAAAAATCTGAGAAACATGCTGCAGTGGGTTTTTCCTGTGGATGTATAGTGTGTGTGCGTGTGTGTGTGGGTGTGTGTGTGTGTGTGCGTGTCTGCGTGTGTGCGTGTGTGTGTGTGTATTTAGTTATGTTGAAATCTCTTCAAATCAGCAAACAGTAAAACACTGTAAAGGAAACAATGAAAGATACCAAAATGGCATAATAGCAAATCAGAAGTGGGCACTCTTCATTGAATTGTTACCATTTCATTTTGGGGTGGGGGTTAAAAGGTCAGGCAGTACAACAGGCAGTACAACAGGCAGACTAATGGTTTCGCACAAGATCTGAGGAATACCACATGAGTAAAAAAAACGTTTTCAAACTGCAGGAATAACAAAATCAGTTTTGTGTTTTTGTTTGTGTATTTATTTATTAATTTTTCAAATACATTTCTTGAGAGCAGATACAGCTTTGCTTGAGCAGACATCCTTGGTTATAGAGTATGCCTTTTAATAACCATAATCATTTTACACTGTAATCATACTATAACATGTATCTTCTTCCAATAGCTGTTACAATAAAAACACTGTATATTAGGGTATACTGTTCCCCCTGTGTGGCCTTCTGAAGTTGATGTGTTCGTCTGAGAGCTCTAACTTCATTTAGTTGTTGTGTATATGCATTAACCTGGGTGTTATGCTAACTTAAGAGGTGTTGAATATCCTGTACTTGTGTAGTGGTTGGTGACAGGTCTTTGAAGGCTAGTTGTTGATCATAAAGTGTACAGTTTACTTTCTTTCTTCTTTTTTTTTTTTTTGTTTTTTTTTACAATTATTGCCTACACAAAATATAATTTTCTGCAATATGAATGTGTCGTAATATTGCAACTATTCATTGTTCAGATTTTTTTCACACTATAATTTCAAATGATATATGTCAAATGATTATTTCAAAATGTTGACAGCATCATTGTTGCTTCTTGCCATTGTAATTAGATTTAAAGAAGAGTGTGGTTCAATGCTAATTAACTGATATTGCGGCATATATATTCTGTACTGTTAAACATCAAATAGTAACACCACTTGAGGAGTTGTATAGGCTATCTCCAGCACAAGTACACAGCCTCTAGACACAAACAGACACATTTACACCTCTTCACAGGCTTCCCAGGCACTTTTCATTTAGATAACATACAGACTGGGTAATTTTCAGACAGACATGTCAAAGTGTTTGCCTTGTCTTGCTTAGAAGACATTGTGTCCAATGTCTATTTGAAAGATGCTACATATTGCATTTGACATTTTGTTGTATTTCTGCATTTTTATATTTATTAAAGGTACTTAAATGGCACACAATTTTAATACTAGATTAAAAGCATGCATGCATGCACTTGCATGAAGCATTATGTAGCTAAGACTATTTTATTATCCCTACGCTGCATACCGTAGCATCTCAATTAGGAATTTAATTTTAAACATACACATAGAAATTTGTCCATTCTGAAAGATAGAAACCAAGACAGACAGATAGAGAGATGGCTTTAAACTAGGCTACTGATTTAGTTCTTATCGTCAAAATGAGGGTTCGTCGTCAAAATGAGTAGGGGAAATGTTTTTCTAGCATTTCATATATAAGTGTATGGTTATAACTTACAGTATATTGCTGCAACATTTATAATAGGTTCTAATTATTATATTTATGATAACTGGCGTATGGCAAACACAACAATATAGTAACAGTAAAGAACGATTTTTTAAAAAAGGGATACCGTACTGTAAATTAACTTTGTATCTGTGGCTCGCAAAGGTGCATTGGTCTGTTAAAAACGGTTAAAAAGGACATGATCATGTTATTCCATTAAAATAATGCATTCCATAACCATTTATTAAAACATTATTTAACGCGTTCTCGTTGGTTCTAATGTACATAACCAAAGTCCTTATTATAGTAAACCAAAGAGCATACTCTGGCATGACTCAATTCTACGTCATTCATATTATTTACATCTATAACAAAAGTCGCCCGGAACTTCCGCCGAATAGAAACGGAAGTAGGTACGTGGCTGCTTCAGCTGACATTCTGCATGATGGCGACAGAGGTTCAGAGCGGCGACCTCAGCAATGGCAGTTCTAGCCGGCTCGAAGTCTCCATCGACGGCCTCACCCTCAGCCCAGATCCCGAAGGTGAGCAGGTACAGGTCGGAGAATCGTCACCTGCGCCAGCCGGGCCTGAGGCCGCGGAGCTGGGCTCCATCGAGGGCGAGGATGGAGAGGAAGGCGAGACTGGCAAATCTACTACAGAAAGGAAATGGGGCTTTCCTTTACAAGAGCTTTACGGAATGGCCCTGAAATTTTTCAAAGGTATTTTGTGCTCTCTGAATGTCACTCTCCATTTAATGGCTTGCTGAATATGGCAAACTAATGTTGTAACTGGTCCACGAGCCACACATTCGGGCCTTGTTACCAATGGCAAGCTGACATTACGATAGCTAACTATGCTACCTACCGTAGTCTATCAGCCGCACAGCTAGCTGCTGTCATCGCTATTGGCGTGCTAAAGTGGTTCTTAATGTATCCATATTTTGGATTGATCTGCAATTAAACTCACATCGAATATACATTGTCCTTTGCGACAGCACGGAACGTTATCAGTAAAGTATATATTTATTGAAGAAAGCAGATTGTAGAAGCAGTAGTTCTGTAACCGTGATTCTGCAACATTTTCGGCGATATTAAACATTTACATACAAATAGGTCCTACCAGTCTCAACATTACTGAGCTACTAGCAAACGCGCTGGCAAAGCTTAAAGATATGCACGAAAGCAAATAAGTAACGCAACTGCGCAATTATTATATGGCCCTTTTTATAATGTACTTTTCATTGTGAATGAGTAAACTAAAGCTTGTACATTTTACTAATTTTACTTAATATAATAAGTTCAAGCAATCACTTACTGTTCGTCACTGAATGAACTCTGATGTGTTTTCTAACTGCACTTAAATAGAAACACACCCTGACCGGGAATGAATCCCTGTCATTGGAGTGCTTGCTCATGTTAAAGAAGTTACAAGCCTTTGTCCTTACGTGATCATATACACTCAAATGGCTACTTGGGCAGTATTCCATAAAAAATCAGCTGTCATAAGAAATGTGCATTGTAAGTTTGCATTTGGATGACTCCTTTTTACAACCCATTGGAAGTTATTTGCTCATTGGTATTATCATGATAACACACCCCACTGCAAATAATTACAAAAAAATGTAGTTGTATTGGTTATGTGCACCTGCTGAGACTTGGCTGGCAATTTGACATCCTGCACGAGTCAGCCATTTTGATCATTGGTCACTTTTACTGTCACTTTCTGAGAAATCTTAGTATGTTAGATGACTGCATTCTGTACAAACAGGTTTTGGGCTGGGTTTTTAACTTGCTCAACAGTAACTCATGTATTGTAGTTGAATAGACCATAACATTGCTTTTGGGTTGAGAACATTTTTTCCCGCAAGTCAATCTTGAAGCATTTACATTTTTTCTTATTTTAATCTAATCTGTTAAGGAAGGAAGTAAGTTAAGTAAAATGGACTTGTGCCAATATTGTTGCACCTCCCACACTCTATAAATATACTCTACAAAGACACAGTGGTGTGTTCAGTGATATAATTCATATTGCTGTATCACTGTGCTCAGATAAAGATGGCAAGGCCTTCCACCCAACATATGAGGAGAAGCTTCGACTAGTGGCTTTACACAAACAGGTGTTATTGGGTCCTTACAACCCCGAAGCCTCGCCTGAGGTTGGTTTCTTTGATGTCCTGGGCAACGACCGCAGGTAACCATGGCTGTGTTTTTTTTTTTTTTTTTTAAACATTATGTTCTTGCAGGCGTTTCTGCATGAGTGCTCTGTTTCAGGGAACAGATTGCATTATCGCATTTACTCTTCAACCCACTGGCATTCACCCACTTATGTTTTATTGATTTGACCAGACCTTCGGTTTAGGCCATTTAAAACCTCAAACACACTTCCCAACTCACTGGTATAGGACGATGGAAGATTATGCATTATTATATGTTACATGTATTATTATTTTATTTTGTATATATTTCCCAAATCCTTTTATTTTAATTGTAGATTGTCTCTAAAATGTATATTCCTGTCTTAGTCATATGTCAAATACTATAGTATATATCCACATTTTGTAAAAATATTGATCTTTTATATTTGCCTATATACAATGTATGATGTCCTTGAGTGTTTTGAAAGGCGTCCTGATATAATAATAATAATAATAATAATAATAATAATATACACAGTATTTATTTACTGTATTTATTCATTTATTTTAGGCCTACTCATGAGGTAACTATGAATATAACTATACCTAAGAATGAAGCAATGATCTTTATTGATTACCCAAAGCAATGTGTGACATTTGTAATAATTGTCCTGTTTTGCCAATTGAGCTACTACTATTATATGTAGTAGTGTATCTATCTACCATGAATTTGAAGGGCACACCAGAATACATTGACTTGATACATGTTTGAATTCCCCTCTAACCTGCACTCGTCTGCAGGAAAGAGTGGGCTTCTTTGGGAAACATGGAGAAGGAGGAGGCCATGGTGGAGTTTGTCAAACTGCTGAATAAGTGCTGCAACCTCTTTGCTCCCTACATCACCTCCCATAAGATCGAGAAAGAGGAGCAGGAGAGGAAACGGTGAGGGGCACCGTTGCGTGCAGGAGTACCACGTCCCCGATAGCCCCCTCACACTTTCTAGTCATGCGCATTTGTTAACGCTAAACTGCTGTACCTCCCCGTCTTCAGGAAAGAGGAGGAGGAGCGTCAGAGGCTCGAGGAAGAGGAGCGGGAGCGACAGAGGCAGGAAGAGGAGAGGTGTAGGCGGGAGGAAGAGGAGAGGCTGAGGAGGGAGGACGAGGAGAGGAGGCAGGCAGAGGAGGAGAGGCTACGGATCGAGCAGCAGAAGTATGATTGTGTTGTTGAAGTCTGGGTGCTGGCTGTGCATAACAACACACGCAAGAGGCTGACCTACATTAGACATGTTGGCACAGCTGTAACCAAACTAATCATTTATAGTCAGCTATTGTAAGCTAATTGTAAGGTAATACACTTTTTGGCATTTTCACACACATCTCCTCGCATTTCGCTAGCTTACCATTCTGTGCATGTTGGGGGGGGGGGGGGAAATAATCAGATACTTCTACACAGCCCTGGCTCCATAAATAGCAACATGAACAAAGTGGCGAACACCGCTCACATCAACAAAGCTGTAGCACTACGCTTTTCTTCACAATGCATTTGACGTGTGGGGCAGGGATATTGTCTTGATTTGAGCTCAAAGTTAGCACGTGCTCTCGGGTGACCAGCCCTGCCTTTAAACTTTTTTGTGGAACACTATCAAGCCCAGACAAGTCAATTTTATTGTTTTTATTTAATTATTTATTAAGTCGTACAGTTGAACAGGGACGTTATGTACAAAAGAAGTCATGCTGGACCTGTTATTGTTTTGATTGATATTTTAGAGTAAGGTTGAAAGTAAAAGCACACCCCGTGAGTAGCTCAGGCAGACGTTTGTCTTGTGATTTCTCCCCTCCAAATGTCACGTTCTCTCTGCACCCTGGTGATCAATCCCCCCTCCCCACTCCTTCTGTCCTCTCCAGACAACAGATCATGGCGGCGCTCAACGCCCAGACGGCCGTGCAGTTCCAGCAGTACGCGGCCCAGCAGTACCCCAACAGTCCAGAGCAGCAGATGGGTCTAATCAGGCAGCTGCAGGAGCAGCACTACCAGCAGTACATGCAGCAGCTCTACCAGGTGCAGCTGGCACAGCAGCAGGTAGGGCCGGCACGATGGAGGTGTGGGCACATGGAGGCATGCATGTAGGTGCGGAGCTTTAAGCGATATTCCTGCTTTTTAACTGCACGTACACAATATGGCTACCGCGCACATTGGTCGCGTACCCTGCGTTCCTTCGGTGCGTAGCTTGAGCACGTCCTCAGAAGTGAAACCCACGCGTTAATGATGTGATGCAGCACAAGGAAGTGTGGGGCAGTGTGTCGGGATGGGACAGACAGAGCAACAGCCGTAACAATGGTGAGAGAAGTCAGTAGAGCTAGTCATGTTGGTTATTTTTGAGGGAGTCGATGAAAATGTTTTGGCAAGGGATATATCCCTACTGGATATATTTTGAATCCTCCAAGCACATGCATATATGAGGGGTGAAAGTAACAAACATCTACCAAGTTTCTCCAAAATAGTTTGTTTTGAATGAACTGTCCTACTTGGATGCCGCCATCTCAAGATCTGAAGGGAGAAGTACGTCTCCATGTCAACTATGTGGAGATAAGCACCCACATAAATAAAGACGGCATTACATAAAAATAAATAATATATTATAAAATAAATACAAAAATAGAATAACCGCTAAACTTCATGAAGAACGTTCAGGTCCGCAAGTTGAGAGCCACAAACTCGATTTGGTTAGTGAGTGGGCTGGCTTATGGCGCATGTAACAAAAATAGTTTGCTGTAAATAATTAATGTAATGTAATAATTGTTTGCTGCAATTGTTGATCGTAATCAATTAAGCGGAAGTAACACAAATTGTATATATCATAATATCAAATGGCTTAATTTAAGCAATGTTTCAACATTTTACCTGTTTATTTTTTTTTTTTTTACTTCCACCCCTCATACACACAAGCAACACAGGCAAGTATGTGAACAATGCCTTTTCGCGACGCACCGTGTACGTGTTGCACAAAAGCAACTATATCCGGGCCTTTCAACAACGAACTAGGATGTTGTTCCAACGGGAGGGTCAAAATATTTACGTAATCAAATAAACACGGACTCTCCAACCTCACTACCTGCCAACAGTCTGGTCTGGCATACTATTGTCCCTCTGTTTGACCCAGGCAGCGTTCCAGAAGCAGCAAGAGGATGCAGTAGTGCAGGCCACTCTGGAGGCCAACAGCTGCTCTAGCGACCCTTCCTTCGTGTCTGCCTCCGGGGTAGCGCAGTTTTGCACGATGTCACCGCTCCCAGGCGAAGACTTCCCCACGGTGAACGGCGGCCACTCAGACTCCTACTCGGAGGGCGTAGACAGAGAACATGAGCCGGAGGCCGCGGAGGAGGTTTCGGAGAACGGACCCTTATTAGGTTTGTACACCATGTGTGTCTTGCCTGCTTTTATAATGAGCAGGCGTTCTGCCAACGAGGCAGGCTGATAGCTGTGTAGCCGATCTCTCTGACACACATGCAGCTTTGTCCCAGAGCAGAAACACTATCCATCCCTGCTGCCTCCCTTCCTTCAGGGAAATGAGGGAATGAGGATATTGATAAATGTTCCACCATCCACCCACTCCTTACTCGGAAAGCTGATTACCTTTTTAACACTCACTTTATGTACAGGTGATGGAGGTCTTGACGGGTCCAAAAATGTGGACCCGATCTGAAATTAACCAAAGCATTTTTCACCTGACCCGATTTGCATGAATGAATCAAACCATGACAAAAAATGCTGGGTGTTTATTTTTATTTTTTTGGGGGGGTTCAACATTTTGTAATTGCTTCTTTACTGTCAGTAGGTCAGTATTTATGTTATTCAATGTTACATCATCGGGTTGGAGGCATTTTTATTAAAAAAAAAAACAACAACAAATAGTCGGACACCAACCACTTTAATATACCGGTATGCAAGTTATGTGTATTTTGTGCATCTTCCTACTCAAATATACTACTGCCAGAGGGATTTACCTGAATTTCACTAAAAAAGGCCAAATCATTTTCCTTTTCTGTTCATTTATTGCCGAGTTCAATTTGAGTTGCTAGTGGTGGCCGGGTAAAAAAATAAAGTATGCCGTCACTTCTTTCTGTTGCCGCCTATGCTATGTTGAGGCGTTTATGTACGCTTGGCGCACCATAGGCTTTTGATCTTGCGCTCTTTAATACAGTATGCTTTTAATGAGTTGTATTGTTTGGCCAAAATAGCTACACGTGATCGCCTACCACTGACACTAAACGTGTATATGCACATTGTCTCACCGCGGACTGAGATCACGTTGCCTCGAAAGTGTTTATGCCCCGGAACCAGACTATTTCTATTAGGAAAGGAGGAGGAGTGGCTGCGTTATTCAAAGATATATTCCAGTGCAAAGAAAATAGATTAGGAAATTTTATTTCTTTTGAAT
>JAOEGT010084866.1:0-14608 GCA_025447795.1 Speoplatyrhinus poulsoni | reverse complement strand
TGGGCGTGAGGCGCTGGGGATGTGGGTAGTCCCTCTCCGGCCGTGCTACCCCGGCGAGAACAGGGGAGCGTTACAAGTGGGTTAGAGTTCTATCAAGTATCTTAAAGCAACACAAAAAAGACACAACATTTATCCCAATACTTTAAAGTATTGAAAAGAGAGGATGCTGGAAAACATTCCTGAGCATGACCTTACAGCATCACATTTTTGGAAATCTACCCTTTACTTATAGTGTCTTAAAGCAATAGTGAAACAGTCAAACCGTTGGCTGTTTACAATGTCAATATTCTATATCTTATCTTATTGCAGCAATATACTGTAGCTCCTCATCCCACATCTACTGTATCACACTGGTTGAAGACTCAAATACTAATGCAAGCTGGATTTGTGGAATAAATTAAAATGTTAAACTGGTATGATACTAATAATTGTTCATTATCTGATTCAGAGAAATCGTTTAATTTACAGTTTGTTCATCTGAATACAATTGCGATAAACTGACACATTTTACTGGTTTATCATAACAGACATGCTGGGATTTACAGTGGATTTTATGCAGCCTAGATTAGGCCTATTTGTTGAAGCAAACATCCCATGAGAACATCCAAAACATTAATCACTGCATTTTGTTTCATACTACAGTAAAACAACAACAACAACAACAAACGTGTATCTGTACAAATCATAAAAATACCGCATTGTCATCAAAAAGTTTTTTTTTTAATCTACCCTTCTGGAACAACACCACCAAGTCGCATAAAAATATAATTACATTTTTAGATTAAAGCAATTCTGAAGTTAAGTGAGAGATAGATTGGGTATATAGTGCATTTGTTGGTGTGCATAAGAGGTGGATGGTGTGTTTAGGAGCTCTACACAAAATGGACTTACAGTAAAGGCAGACCACAGAGTTTGCCACTGTGTTTGAACATCCTGAAAGGCGGTATGTTACGCATATAAACCATTAACATGCAGGGAAAGACCTCATGTCGACTTTATTAGCAAAGCACTGAAACGTAGGTGGAGGGCCAGTGGGGATATCTCTTGTGCAACGGTTTAGGTGGTACAAGTCCTCTTACAGGTCAGATCATTTGATTTTTGGATTACCTTTCCTTACTTTACTGGGATATTTCATTTCAGATGGCATGTTTCCACATGCTTTTTAATGGATTCATGTAAATCATGGCTAAGACTCACAGCACTGGTGTCAAGGTTTCAGGAATATTGACTGACAAGCATTCACTGTTAGTCCTATGTTGAGGATATATTTAGCTATTAAAGAAGCATATTTTACTTTAACGCGATGATCAAACTTTTGTTAAACCCTTGCCTCTATAGAGTCCTATCCCTCAGTATAAATCCACATACTGGCTTTTGGGATTAAAAATAATCCATTGGTTGCGCTACGTGATTTTCATTTACATTTTGTCATTTAGAAGAAACTTTTAACCAAAGCGACTTACAATAAGTTTGTCGATAGCAGCTGAAACAGACGTACAGTTATCACAAATAACGGTATTCTATTAGAACAGTGCCCTTGGTAGTCACTACTAGAGCTGGATATATTGCTCAAGTGCTTTGAGTTGCATTCCGAGAACTCACAACATAACACATTCCTAAGTGCTTCAGTTAGGAGAAGGTAATTATATAACATCAAAAGAGCTAGAAAACTTAGCATTTATTCTATTTGTACAGTACTGTCATTGTTGAATCAGCACAGCCTTTGACAAGCTCACTAGAACACTAGAAGAATGTTTTTGAGAAACAACGGAGGTCAAACTGAATTTCATCATAAAGTGGAGAAAATTGTGGATTAATATTAAGGCATACACATCATAGGTAAAGGAGTTGGGGTAGCATATTTTGAAGCTCACAGATAATATTAACAGAGACATGATATTGCCAAAAAAGTACAATAGTTGCTAGATTCATCACAGTAATAATATTTAGCACATTTAATAATAAATACAAAATATTTTAAATTACACATTTTAAATTAGATTACCTTCGAAGACTAATAGGCTATATTATATTTCTCACGTATCAGCTAAATTTGATTCCTACTAAATAATTCAAGGGAGATGTGTATGCTAATTCGCTGCGGTGTCTTTAAAACAGCAATTTTCCCTTTCAGTTGGTGAAGTGTGTGTAACCTTGCCACTCAGTTACACAGTATTGCACTACACCATTATGAGTTGTGCGCTACCATCTGCCCCCTCCAAGCAGGTGTGACTCAATTCAGGATGATGAGCACCTCAGATATGCATAGGTCTAGCAGCGCTTGATACAGTGACTATCATATTTCACCAGGCTGTTTGCCTGGCTATAATTGAGTGGGATCTTACACACAGACATCACACACACACACACTCGCACACACGCACACACGCACACACACACACACACATATACACACATACCTTCCCTTAGCTTTACAAAAGATAATATTTCAATCTTTTAACATCTAAATCTTTTCGATCTGTTGGGCAATTCACCGAGGCAATTAATTGCACTATTGTAAATATGTTTCGTTTAGGACACCATGCATGGAACGCAGGGGCAACAAAATAACCCCCAAAGAAATATACCTCTGTCTCAACACTATCCTTGTAACCACTGACATCTGACAGGAGAAGGAAACATGACACACAATTTCTGTTGGGCTTCAAACTAAATAGCAGTTCAATACATCAATGGGAGCTCTGTCTGTAAACACTTGGAATAGATTTCTAGTAAAGGTCACCTGATGTTTCTCTAGAAGCTTTTTACTTCCCAGAGATGATCCCTCTGTTTGGTTCTGGAAACAGAAACGAGAAGAAAACATCAGTGTGTTTCCATTTGGCTACAGATTATGTGGTGGGGCTACAGTACAGTAGATGGGGAGACTATTAAAGGCCAGGGTCAGTCATTCTTGCTAACTTTGAGCTCAAATCAAAACAGTATCGCTTCACGGTTCTCCTTGGCGGCGCCTCGCTTGTTGAAGCTAGCATTGTGAAGCAACCATTGTGAATCAATTGCATAGTGCTACAGATTTATTAATATGAGCGGTGTTCACCACTTTGTCTGTGTTACTATTTACAGAGCCAGGGTAGAAGCTAGCGAAATACAAGGAGATAATTGTTGAATTTGACAAAAAGTGTATTAGCTTACATTTAGCTTGCAATCGTTGAATTTACCTTTAAGATGTTAATACAGCATGTTCATTTTATGTACATTAACGCACATTTGTTACATGCACAGAAGGGCTTTCCCATAGCTAGTATATTCTTATTGTTACAATAACTATTTAGAGTAATTCAATTTTGAGAATAAATAGAATAAGAAAAATCAACAATAGGACAATCAATAGTCCATAATATTCAAAAGCAGATATGGCATTGCAATGCTATGTGCCTTTGAGTAAGAATCCATCATTGAAAGATGAATACATAGGAAACACTGATTAAGTACTCAAATATATCTAGAAAATGTATAGAACATATGCTTGTGCCTGTTTGCCTGTAGTTTACAAAAAGTATTTTGTTATTAGTCATTAGTTTTGTAAGATGCTGAATTAAAATTCACTTAAAGTGCATTAGTAAATACTGCAGTAGCTACATTTATTCTGCTTGAAGTAGCATACTGTACCTGACAACGCTTAGATGCATGTTACAGTCTGTCGAACAAGAAATGTGCTATAATAATTTATTTTAGCTGAATAAACAAGCTTTAGGAAACACAAAACACAGCTGCATTGTTTCAAATGATTAAGGCCCTTAAAATACTTTAATGAGACAAACTATAGATCACCTATGACACTAAAAAACGTTGAAAAAGTTGAAAATGCAAATTTTATCTGCTCATACATACAATCTGTCCTTGCTCATATCTAATGCTAATTGCCAACCCAACAGCACAATGACAAGGGATATCTGGGGGTGTTCATGAGCTGTGTGCATGAGTCTTGGTTTCAAACATGTCTAATCATATCTATATCTGAATGTTTCCCTTCTTGCTGCAGGACTTTCCATTTTATATCCCTGCCAAGATGATATAATCAATTATGGGACACCAGTGAACATTGTTTTTGGCACCATTTCATTAAGGTGCAATCTCTCTGACAGGTTTTCCATGGAGGGTAATTTCCTGTCTGTCTGGAACCTCTCTGCCCTCTCTCCAGTGGCCTATCATAGCCTGTGTAATAAGTAATAGTAACGACATGTCAAAAGGCTCAATGGACCCCCAACCCTTGAACCCTGCATACTCTGTCCATGCAATTTCTGTTGTTTAACTGATTGTGCATGAAACAATTTCGGTCAAGCCACTATCATACGGTACGGTATAAGTAACGGATTAGGACCTAAGCAGAATGTGATAAACAGAATGGCTTAGTCGTCGCTAAGGCTCCTCCTCATACACACGTGTGTGAGTATCTAACAGTTATTTAACCCCCCAAACACAATCATGCTGTAAACAAGCCCGACACATACGCTAACATGACACACACTCATACTGTACACAGAGCAGAAGACAAGCATCACAACAGAACAGAGCAAGTGGAGGAGAAGGGGGGGGGGTGGCGGGAGGTCCGCAATGAACTCAGCGAGAGAGAAAAAATGGTGGAGATCCGTTTCAAAAGAAGCGTGCACCCGCTAAGGGCCAGTGAATAGGTCAGGGCGAGTCGGCCGGGCGACGTGGATCAGCTGAGCGGCGGCTGACTGTTAGCTGATAGTCGACAAGGCACAGGCGTGGCCTGCCAGAACGCTCCACGTTACTACGATGTGTGAACTGCTTGTGCCTGTGACCATGCTACTACGATGCATTGTTATGAGCAGGCGGCGCTCTGCGTGACATGTTTGCTGAATGGAACAGACAACATGCTCTGAATGGGAGATGTGAATGAGTCTTTGTGCCCACCCACTTTACTACTATTATCAACAAGTGTCCCAGCAGGGCACTTCAACCTCTTCCAAGTGGAGCGACTCAGGGCCAAATGCGTACTGGTTTACAGTAATGCAAATCCAAAAGCTACGTGTGTGTGTGTGTGTGTAATTGAGTTTGTGTACCAGTGCTGTTGCATTATGAAACGTGGTTAAATTATCCAAATGACTATGCATTTACTGTATGCACGGTCATACCATATTAGCGCCTAAATGAATAGATAAACTATGGTGCGCCTGAGAGAGCCCTTGAGAGGTGTGGTCTCGAGGACCTGTGTTAAGAACCGGATAGAACCGGTAGGAGACACCTGCATTTAAAGTGGCTCGTCGTGATTTGTGACGGCGAATGCAAACGCACATTCCATAAAACACACATTCTGAACACCTGATGCAGTCGGTTCCCCAGGTCACACATAGGCCATTACAGCTCAATTAGTGTACACGCTCACCTTTTCCATCTGGCACTCCTTACCGCTGCCACTCTCTCTCCTCATTATCCCAGCGTTCATGGGCATTTTACTGGCGGTGACAATTCTCTGGACTTTTGAGATATCCTGTGAAGGGGGCATGTGACGTTTCGGCTGTCAGTGGAAATGTGCAAATGTTTAACAACTGTTCCAATAATCACATTAGCGGTGTTACGGGGTTAGTTAATCATGCCTTGCTATATTTGAGAATAATGTTGAATTATAACACAGCATAACTGGTGTTTATGCAGTATAACACTCACGACGTGCTCTACTGATATATGCTGAAATGAACCACAGACTGATCTTACATTACAAAGAAATGGTTCTACTGCTGTGCACCAATAAGAAGCCATCTATTTTCTTAGTGTGAGTGAATGCACTCGCTCTCAAATAGCCCAAATGTGAATACAGTAGTCAGAAGACTGATGTACATTCTGCATTCTACCTTGGTTGCATGTTTGATTTATAGCGGGTCTATAAGCAGGGAGCACATGCAGGCAGTGCACAGTACCGCTCTGTATCTCCCATGTAACACAGGAGTGTGCAGTCTCTACCTGTGAGTGTCTTCCCACTATATGTAGCAGATTATATTTGCTACGCGTTCCTCTTCTTTCAGAGTGTGCCGACACCTCTGCCGGCATAAGCCTGTAAAACTGTGATTTTGTATGCCACACTTCGCCCAAAAGCACTTGTGTTTCTGCTTCAGCTCTGTAAAGTCGAGTCTAACACTGTACTTTTCCTTAACTGGGTCAAAAGTGGTCTCTTGAGAATATAAAGCGAAGTGGTTGCAATGTGAACAGAGGCCATCTAAACATGTCAATGTCACCCTCAATTCTTGGTTTGTCAGATGAAGGAACAGCTTTTTTTTCTGCAGGTTCAGGGAAAATGGAGGGGACACTTTTTGGATGAACATGAATAATTTCCTACGCGTGGACGGCATCAATCAAAATCAGCAGAAATCTACAGAACAGCTGTGGGAGCAGCAGAGCCTTTCACTCTGTGACCTGTTAGTATACATTGTTCTCTCAGCCTGGGAGGCAACAAATATCTTAAAGCATAACCTGCAATTTCATAAATGTCCACAGAAACCTGTCCAGACCTGCCCTGCGAGAAACACTTATTTTTTTACTTTTCAATAAAAAACATTTATGCATTGCTATATAATATTAGAATATGTTTTTATTAAATTATGTGACACATAATAACAAATCAAACAATATGCTTGTTAAGTGTAAATTTACAGTATATGATTATACTGGGACATTAAGATGTTGATTGAAATATATGCAACACTTTGGCAAGCAAATCAACTCTGTAACAAGCAGTCACCCTATCTATGCCGTCCACACAACTCCACAGAAAACTTGAAATGTGCTATACAGGAGTGTGTGGCTTTATCCAGACAAGCAAGCAATCATGCAAGTAAACAGCAAGTGCTGAGATCAGGGTAATGAAATGTCTGATTTTTCCTCAGGCGCAGCAGCCTGAGCATCTGAGACATCATCTCCCATTACTTAGAGGAGAATTACATGTTATCGGAGCACAGGATTTGGCTTCCTCCTGTAGACTGTTAAATATGAAGCAACTTCCTGTCCGGTCTGGCTGATCCCTGCAACCCTTCCCTAATGAATCTTTCACTTGGCAGGGGCCGTGGGTGTGTGTGTGTGAGACAGTACGTCTCTGTTTGTGTGCCTGTGTGTGTGCGCATATCTAAGTGTAAGGAAAATAGAGGCCATTATGTCTGGTCTCCACAAGGGCTTGAAGTCCATTATGTTAAGTATGACAATTAGGCTGAAAAGTACTACATGTAGTTGAGGAAAGATCTTAGGCCCTTATCTACTTTGAAATCAGAAATACAATGCAAAAAAAGAAAGAAAAGAAAAAAAGACAGAAAGCGGTTGAAGTGCATTATGAAACGCTTTCACCTTTTGGATAAATTTCAATGCTGGATATTTATACTACTTTTGAACATTACCATTATAATAGCCGCATGATCACTCATGCAGACCCACGAATAAGAAGGCACTTCTGTTACAAAGATAAATAGAGAAATATACAGCAGAACTAGTGATAACAGATGTAATCACACCCCGAACAGGTCCATTTTGTGAGCACACTGTATAATTAAACCCATTGATCTCATTCATGGGGATAACAGAGCAAAGCCCAAGGCCTTGAACAGAGCCAAGTGCTTGACATTTGCCTCTGAGTGACTTGGTATCCAACTCCTTATAGTGAGAGACGTGGTTCTTTCATGCAAACTTAAGTGGTGCTATGTTGCCCTTAATGTGGGTCATTCTTCAACGCTAATCTAAATGGGATGTGACCCACCGTCCAGCCCCGGTCCACAGACAATGTGGCCAGATGGAGCGCCGCAGTAATGTCTTCAGTGATGGTCCTCGTGGATTCATCAAGCACACTGTCAGAGTATTGTGGCTACAGAAGAGGACAGTGGTGTGGGCATCGGCCCAGGAATGAAGTCAAGCAATGCTCTTTGTATGCTAATGAACAGGGTGATTCTATATTAACTATGTTACCATAAAACAATGTAATGCCTTCTTGTCCTTTCTTTAAGCGTCGGCAACAGTGTGGCATTGTAGCATTTGGTAGAAAAAGAAGAATGAGATGTTCCCATCTGCTATAATGAAGTCGTGTTGCTTCACCTTAACAGTGACTGAGTTTATAACTGGATGTAAAGTGTCCATTACAGTACATTCCTTTAGGAGGCTGTGCTGCAGGGACATTGGTGACGGTGGTGTAGATGCTGGTATTGAAGCGTGATCTGAAAGAGCTGTATATAACGTCCTCTGGCTGGCATGTCGAATGTCGTAGGCGCCCACGAAAGAGAGGCAGAGTCGATTCTGACTGCATCGAGGATAGAAAAGCCTCTTAAAGGCAGAGTTGCGCACTGGGATCATGGCAGATAAGACACTGCAGCACTGTGGCCAACGTGATGATTTCAAAGTGGCTGCAGCGGCTACTTTTTCAGAAATAAGAACTTACACAATCTCTGATTAAAGTTGACATGGCTGTGCTTGTGCTGGGGAATAGGAGTAGGTAGCACACAGTGCATACTGCTCTATATTTGAGCTACATCTTTTGTTTCTGAAAACCAATGCCGATACAGAAACACAGAAGAGATTGCTCCAATTATTTTCATAGTGATTCTGTCACAAAATGAAGGGATGGAATATGACACTGATTTAACATAGTGATACTATTTAATTGTGGTGTGAAAGGTTGATTTGCACAATGTGTACCGGGAAAAGTAAAACAACCGACTCAGTAAAACCTTGAAACATTGGCCCGATAACATAAAGTGTTTCATTAGTAATAACCTTGTGTCTACTCAAAATATACAGTATAATCACATTTCCAAAATTCTTTGCAGTCATCTTTTATATTGATTTCCCAGTTTCTCATGTCCCCTCCCCAGTAGAGGCATTTGTCTGAATAGTAAAATAAAGGTTAACAACATTAAATATAAATCTTTACTTGCTCTTAAACAGGCACCTAATTTTATGGGATCAAGCAATAAATAGGCCTGAAACACTGAAGTGTTACTTAACAACATTCAAATGTGCCTATATATCACTGGAAAACATGAGACGGGTGTAGCATAATTGAGGCTAGTTTTGCCTTGCTGGTTTATCATAAATATAACCTTGATACATAAGCCTCATTGTTTTCATATATAACTTCATAATTTCCAACCAATATTTACAGTACTAAACCTTTAAACCTTTAGCTTCAGACGGCTAATCGAAAATGTGCCTCTGCCATGATCATTCAATAAAAACAATTGTTTGAACCGTAATTTCATAATGAAACAGTGTAAAAAGTAAACATGAAATTCTCACAAAGGTTTACTCTCACCGAAATGGAAAGGACGGGAGCCTTAATTCACTCAGGTCACAGTGAGACGCCTTTTGAAAAATGATCATTGCTATGAAAAGATGATTTCACGGTACTGCACCAGAGGGGTTGCCCAGTGGACCTAGCACTATATCTGGGAGGCTGAGCCAATTGTGCCTAGCACAAGCTGAACAATACCTCTGGCCACCAGAAACCAGATGCTCAGCCATTCCATGAACAATATAGGCCTACCTCGGGCCAAGCCAGGTCCACGGAAAGTGCTTTTGCCCCATGAACCAAACAATTAATTCAACACTAGAGGGCGCTCTCTAAGTCTGAGGGAAAAAGTGGCACCCAAGTCCACCCAATTTGTCCTTTATCTGCACATGCTTTCTCCTAAAATTGATTAATTCCTAGGCTTTTCACTTTACGGTGACATTGGGTTTTAGAGGCTCCAAACAAAGAATGTGTCACCTTCAATTAATAATGCCATTGAACAAATTATAAGCCCAACATACCAGACCTTCTAATATAACCCTGGAATAATTTGGGTTTGCCTCAGTGCTCCAGAGCCATGGAATATAAATAGTGACATAAATGACCTAGACATTATTATTCTGATTGAACAACTTCTGGAACCATGTTTGCTCTGTTGTTATATTCAGCTGTAATTGTTTTGCAGGTTAATTCTCTCTGGAGAGTGATCAGCCAGAGCATCAGATTGACAAATAGCCACTTGTAATGTGTTAACAGTCATCTAACACATTGAACACTGCAGCCAGTGTCTTATGTGAGCTGTGTGCAGAGAAAAGTGAATAACCAAGGTATAAGAAAAGAAAAACATACTGGTCATGTTATTAAAGAAGATATAAGGCCACCCTTTTAGTCTTTTTCAAAGAATGACTGTAACAGGTAACAAAGACTGAAAGCTGTTTCTGACCCTTTATTCAGGGGTCCATGCTTTTTACAATGATATACTGTAGCACACAGTAAAACAATATGGCTATGAAATAGAGATGTCTGAAAAAGAACTACTGAAAACTTTCACCAAGAAAAATACAAAAATAAAGATGGCAGCAATGGTAGTTCTGGTATATAAACAAACTATCTATAATTTGTGTCATAATATGTCAAGCACATTTTGGTGCACCAGTAGTTACTTAAACATAATATGAATACCCTCTAGTCATAAACTGACCGTTTGTTTACATGATACTGTATAGTACTGTAACACTTTCATTTGGATTGTAGGAGTATTGAAGTACCTTGGCATGTGGCTGCTGGAAGGTGACTCTGGAGCTGTTGATGAGTGATGAGTATCTGAACAAGTTGCTCGGAGCTGTGGGAAATCTGTGGCTGCTACTGGTCTGGTCGTGTAGGACAGCCGAGAAGCAAATGTGAACTGTGTCCTTCAGCGCCTTCAGTTGAGACTCCTGTCCAGTGAATATGATTACTCTCCATGTTATAAGGGAACATTCTGTATATTGCTTCCGTCGCTGTGAGCAGTCACATATTCACCACCTGTCATTCAATATGCTGTTTTCTAACTAGTCCCTATTTACATGTAAAAGAATGAAAAACGACTCATATATAAAATCCACAGAACACATTCAGGCTACATAGCACAGTGAGATAATCAAACATGCACTCAGCCCTCACTGAAATTCATAATAATGAGCAGATGTCTTTCTTTGCTCCCACACAGACTTATTTCACCTTTACACCACACATCAAAGAATAGGAAAATAATGAAACCCCGCGCAAGACAGCACCATGCTTCTTGCCACACACAATGGTGCATTATGCCTCATCCATCACATTTATTTTGATGACATCTCTCCTTTGGGATCTGTCATCCATGAGTATTGAAACAGTTCAGAGAGATTAGCTCTGAACAAAACTATGCCATATAACAAGCCAAGAAATAAATAAGACATTTATTATAATAAAAGAAACGACTGTAGAGGTAGGCTAAACTATATGTCTTAGTCACCTTGTCAAGAGCAGTCTTCTCTAGCTCTTCCTTGGCTATGGCTAATTTGTTTTCCAAATCCATTAGCTGCTGCCCCTGGTGGAGAAAATAACAAAACATTTGGTTGTCTGACCAGCAATGTTAACAAATATGAACCTGACATATTGTTTTTAGTATATTTCTTGTAACTCTTTCAGGTCTGCAATCTACCTGAATATATGGACAAACTATAGTACATGTATCAGTAATTACAGTTAATTTACAGTAATTCACATGCAGTTAAGACATTACAAGATTGAAAGTCCTAGCATCTTATTATAAATGATGTTGTTAACGTGGTTATCTATTACACATAGATCTGTAGTTTGTCTTGTGCCAGTGGGTCAGAATATCCATTATTAATGTCAACGTTTAAAAAGTAGAATAGAATAGACTGTGCCAGGGACGATAATGCAAAACTCATTTTCTTTGAATGCAGTAGTCTGTGTTAGGTTGACACTAATTATGACAGGTTGATTGCAATAACTCTTAATTGATCAGCAACAAGGTGAAGAGAAGCAGGTTTTACAGAGAAACTGGCCTCAGTGGTGACTGCTATATTCAGTGTATGAATGCTATTGTGCTGAAATGCCTTACTGAAATTGCTTAAATTGATTTGAATTGAAGTGTTGAAACTGATCTATGCTAATTCTTGGTTTATATTGAGTTTTTCATCAGCACAGTCTGGATATGGAGGCTTTATTTTCAGTATAATTTGTTTTAGTTCAACAACCATCAAGGACAGTACAGCATTTTCCACAAAGAAACCCAACGAATCAGTTCTGTCTTCCATTTAAAATAAATGTTCTTTGGACTTTGACATGAAGCCATTCATTAACTGCTGTGTTAAATAGGTAATCTGAGGTAACAAAGTTTAGCTTTAACTTTAATTAATCATGAGCAAGGAGACTTGCTTAGATAATCTTGTGGCAAATGGCAAGTGAAAGCTAGGCTAACTGAATTATTGGTTACAAAGGATGACAACAGAATTCCCTTCCCATATGCAACACAGTATTTGCAGTGTAATTGGAAAAGAATAGAAGGACATTAAACGTTGTCAGTGTTCAAAGTAGTATAATTATGTACTTTCATATATTCTCTTTGAAAATCTCATATTCTAGCATTTTTATATGAGACACGCATGCATGCATGAGCAGAACTAACAATTCACCTCCAAACACCAAGCAAACTGTAATTTATGGTGAACTACTTTTGGCAACCCCAAAATGTCTGGATGCTAATTTGTGAAAAACTGGATTAAAACAATGCACACGCATGCATTATCGCACATTTATAACACATATAAATGCGCTCATTCTTGCTCTATTGGTACCTAAAACCTATACAGTAGCCTATCATTCTGACTCTGCTCTGTGACCTCGTACACATGACAAACTTCTCCTTTATAGCTGCTGTCGGGCAGTAATTGCACATTCATGTGATTGACGAGCAAGGTAGATTGGCCCGACCAATCGGGTAAAGACGCCTTGATTGGTCAGAAATCTCCGAGAGCGGCGTAAAGTCTAAATCGACATATAGTGTCAGGGGCTATCAACCAGAGCACATATTGTTATAGAGCATTTGACTCATAGATAGTTGACGGATGTCTAGGGCATTTCTAACAAATTACATATATAAATTCAATATATACTGTAGCAATCCTACCTGCAGTGTACAGCTCCTTTTAAGGGCTTTACAAAGTCTAAGAACGTTATAAACTGCCATTTACTGCCATTGGGAACAGGGACCATAATATGATATTCACTTTTATAGAAACAATAAAGCAATACAAGTTGATGACAAAGTATTTATTTTATTTGTTATAAAAGCTGCCAGAAAAGTTTCTGTCTTTTGTAGTAAAAAACTATAAGTAAATAGTTTGAGGAATGAATGCCTTAGAGGATTATATGAAAATAATCTACAGACTATCTTCTGAAAGAAGTGAACTGTGTATGTGCATGTGTGCACGTGAGTATATTCCTTCTGGAAGCAGAGAGCAATTACGCCAATAGCACAAAGAAACATCATAGAATGGTATTCTGACCACTTCAAGCACATAAGCGCTGATCCAGAAAGCCTTTCATGCAGCCCAAATGCAAAGCTCTGTGTCTGTCCATTATAGCCCATTATTAATAGGTGTGGGTCAGTGGGGTACTAGTCATGGGTGGCACACAACTTCATCAAGCTGTCAGATCTGGATTCCTTCTCCTCCACGATGAACAGAAAAAGCAGCTCTTGGGTGTTTGAGGGGTGTGTGCTTTAAACGTTGTGTGACAGAGAGAAGAGGCACTGGCCAGTCCTAAAGGCCACCATGATGGTTTCTGACACACGTCAGGACACGCAAGATCGTAGAACTTGGTTATTTTAAACTGGCAAACAGCCACTGACATGCGTTAATGCCAATGTACAGAACACTGTTCTAATCATTTCTTCAGTGTCAAATCCATATAAATTCTCTGAATCTAATGATTTCTTTGTCAATTTTTATTTTGAATGTCATTAAATGTGCATTCCATGACTCTGCATGTGTGCATTGACCTTAAATACAATATAGGAATACAACGTTTACACAACAGTGTGATCGATCAAATGGTGGGTCAAGGGGACGTTAAATAATTTCTTTATGCCGCTGCAAAAACACTATACTGTAGATAGACGAGGTGGAAAAATATACAGTCCACCCTTCTGCAGGGTGGGGTTTAGATTATCTGAAGGGGTGCATATTTCATGCACTGTCTATACACCACTTTGAATAATACAGCAGATTTTAAGTGTGTTGATATACAGTTCACTGACAATAAACCCGATATTTAGCTGATAATTGATGTTTGAAAAATCTACCAGTTAAATGTTTAAAGAGTTGTTGATACAATAATACCTATAGTTTTTGTTGGCTGAGTTTATGTAATATTCATGTTATGATCATAAACTATATGTACTGGATGTATATATGTATACTATATATTTGGGCCACAACTATGGAGGACCAGGACTGCCATAATAAAAAAAAATATATATATATAAAAGTATAAATAAATAAATAAAAGTATAAATAATTAAATAAATATAAAAATAATTGAAAAAATTATTAAATTTTTGTATTAAAAAAGGCTATTTCTGTATTTTGACATGCATTTATTTATTTATTTGTGCATTTCTACATTTATTTATTTATTTATTTAATTATTTTTACATACACTTATTTATTCTTAATTTTATTTATTTATACATTATTTTATGTATTTATTTATTTATTTATTTATTTCTGTATTTCAATATTTATTTATTTATTTATTTCCGTATTTCCACATTTCCTTGTTTTATTTATTTCTGTATTTCCGTGGCCGTAAATG
>JAOEGT010084835.1:0-14612 GCA_025447795.1 Speoplatyrhinus poulsoni | reverse complement strand
TTCCTCCTCCGAGGTCATCCAATCAGACTGTGCTGTCTGCTTGACCCCTATCAACGCTGCTTGCAGCTTTAATTATTGTTATTATTATTATTATTAAGATGATTATTATTATTATTACTGCATTTAAAGGTTCAAAATACAATATTTGAAACATTAATAGAGTAGCAAACAACTATTTTCTACGTAAAGATACAGGGTGTAGTGATTGCACTTAGTGTAAAGTACTTTTACTTAGTTTAAATTAATCTAGTAGCAGAATACCATAAAGAGCCACTTTAAATGTCTTCCAAACTTTCAACATGTATACAAAGACGATCCCCGTCTCTACTGAGAGAATGTGTGTACTGTTTGTTGTTGAGAAAATAAATGTATATTTATATGTATAAACCAAATGTATATATATGTTCAATTACATGTTACAAAATGATTCCGCTAAATGGAATAACATGAGTATGAACAATATAGATGGTGAACAGCTCTGCAGACAAGGGTTTACCCATGAGCAATATAGTTAAAGGCAACTGCGGAGCTTCTGGACACGAACAATTGACTGAACATCAGAGTGACGATATATACTGAGAAGAGGAAGCAGAGACATGGGCAGTATAGTATTGGGGCAATGCAGGTGCTACTGTTAAAGTTAGCAATCAATAGTTTTAACCAGAGCCGAGAGAGTCGCGCTAATGAAAGTTTGAAATGTTCAATGGTCACGTGATTCATGTAGATGCAAAACAGTTCCAGGAAGCGCTTGGTGGGCAATTTAAACCAATAAATACAGATACATAACTAAAATATTTGGTAATTATAGTCAATAAATGCATCAATTTACATTTATAATATATTTTATAGGGCCCTAGTATTCGCTGATAACTTCGGAGAACTGTTATGAGGTTGCACCATTGCTGTGAGAGAAAATAAAAATAGTTAATTGGAGTAAACTGAGTTCATGTGTCTCTCTCTTCTGGCTCTGGTTTTAACAACTGAGGGAAAGGAGAGGAGAGATGGAGAAGAGAGAGGTGAAGAAGGGAGTGCAGAATGAGAAAGTAAGAGGGAGAGATTAATGGACGGGTAGCAGTTGCTATGGTAGAGATGTGGGATTAGCAATGATGGATGGAGTGGCAGCTTGCAGACCATACACACCTCCCTCAAATCCCCCCAGCGTGTGTGTGTGTGTGTGTGTGTGTGTCATGGGCAGTGTTGGGCAAGTTACCTGGGAATTGTAATAAGTTAATAGTTACTCATTACTCCTTCAAAAAGTAACAATATTACTTTACTTATTATTGGGTAAAAGTAATTATTTACGATACTAGTTACATTACTATATTACTTTCACAATCACTACCCTGCCTCGACCCTTCTGAAAAATTATTTTTTCATAATTTCAGAACTGAATCCTCATTATTGGAACAATAATGAACCTTAGGAGTCAACAATCCACCAAAGTGAAAACATTGCAGCCTCTCAAACCAGATGATTGACAGGTTGGTTCAATTAACCTACAATAAGTATGCTAGGACCAGAAGTCTTGTTCTTGTAACGCAGTAATGCAGCATTACTTGGATTAGTCATAGTAATATGATTACTGTTTCGGAAAAAGTAATTAGTTACACTACTAGTTACTGGAAAAAGTTATAATGTTACAGTAACTAGTTATTGCCCAACACTGGTCATGGGTCCAGTGTACCTGTGTGAGGAAATAACTAGGAACATAGAAAGGAGATTGTGTGTGTGTGTGTGTGTGTGTGTGTGTGTGTGCGTGTGTGTGTGTGTGTGTGTGCTTCTTGAGTGGGTGTTGGATTAAAGGTCGTCTGGCCAATGCTGGGGTCAATACATCTTGTCATGCTGTCGTAGCAGTGCCATGTTCCATTCACGTCTCTCCTATGACGGAACTATGAAGTGCAGGTCACGCCTGGCCAAGCTAAATGTCAGCCTGGCCACTGCTGAAGGAACGGGGCCGGAGATCTCTTGCCTGTGAGCAGGTGTAGTTGTAGTATGACCAGTATAGACAGACCGGAGGGTGGACACAGGGCATCACCATGGCAGATGTCCTCTGAGACAGACAGGAACAATTAAATCCATCTTAGAGTTGCCTGACAGCGTATGGCAGGACTTAATGTTCATTATGGCGCCCATTAACACTGCTTAACCAAACAGGAACCTCCGGTGCTGCGAAATAAAGTGGAAACAAAGCAGAAGTGCCAAGCTCTGCAGTTCATTGAATGGACACTTGAGGCTGGCCCCTATAAACGGAGTGAATCCTCAAAGACTTCCATGTCAAGATGTCCAGCTTTACAGCAACGATAAACATGTTTACAGCCTGGTAATAAAGTTTCGGTCTCTATAGCTAGCCTCTCAAGGATATTGCAGGCGGAGTCGCAAAGATGGCGATGACAACGTGGTGTTAAAACCCTCTCTGCAGAAATCTATGGGTGACTACATGGAGGGTTTGTCCATATGTATATACAGTATACCATCTCGATGCTTATCATGTGAAAGATGGGTAAAGTTGGTAGAGTCGTCTCAAGTTGAACAGGATAGAACACTAGATAAACAGGAAAACTTTAACCCTAAGACTCAGGAACAAATAATACTTTATAGTTTGCTGTGTGTGTGTGTGTGTGTGTCAGGGACATATGCATGCAGGTGTGCAGACAGGGATCCTGACAGATGTACATTGTAAATATAATTGACAACATAATGGCTTGTCGAGGGCCCACAGAGAGAACAAGGAGGGAGCGTGGAGGGAGGAGGGAGCGTGGAGGGAGGAGGGAAGGGGGGGGGTCGGGAACCATTTAAGAAGAAAAAGAAACAGAAAGAGAAAGCAAAGAGGAAGAGGTGTCAACGGGGGAGGAGAGAGAGAGCCATTTTCATTACCAACAACAAAATGGAGGCGGTGAGAACCAAGAGAAGGCTAATGAATGAGAGATGAAGGGGAAGACGCGGGGTTGAGACGGGGATACATCATCACACATCGTACAGTCACACCACTTACAGGAGGAGGTGAGACCAGAGCATTCTGGGAAATAAGAAGGATGCACTAAAACACAAGGGGTGAGAATACAAGTCTAGTTAACCCGTATGGGACAGAGAAAGAAAGACCAGTTTACCTATAGGCCAAACCAAACCCTCGGTTGTAGGTTTTCAACGTTTTTATCCATCCAGCCTACGATAATTCATCAAATATACACATTCTTTAATTTGAAATTATTACGAAGAAAATGTTCTCTGGACACAATAAAACGTGGTTCTGTATGACTGTCTGCCACTACTGTAGATGTCACACTAAGCGCACTAGCATTTCAGGCCAAAAGTAAATGCTATGTGGAACTCATACATGCACTAAATCAGTGCATTTATTGACTACTAATTACCAAAAATGTAGGCACTTCCGGTAACTATTTTGCAATAGGTTTTGCCTCTCTATGAACCATCTAACCTCCGTTACATGGTTCATAAGCAAAACTCTGTTATTTCCTTGGTTCTGGATGAAACTAACTTACTGATAAGGTGTTTCACTGCATAACGCTCCTAACATGATAGTATGCAGTAGTAGGGAGGAGCATGATAGCTTAACATGATAGCATACAGTAGTGGAGAAGCTGTACAGCCCTGTGAGACTGCAATGTGATATAAATAAACCTGACTTGACTTGAATTATGGATAACCCTATAATATAATTCGCAAACTAGAATAGGAAACATCTAAATGATAATAGAAAGAAAATTAGAAGGAAGAAGAAATGGGACATATTTATGAAGCATTTCATAAGTAGAACTGGGGAGAGTTTTATAAGGCTAGAGAAGGGCAGGAAGGAAGGATTGAACAAATGAACAAACGAAGGAACGAATGAAGGAACGCACAAACGAGACAAGGAAGAAACGAAGCAGGCAAGAAAGGAAAGGATAGCGAGGCCCTAGTGTAAAGCCTGTCTCTTGTCTGGCCCAGTAAGTGTAGACAGCTGATAGAGATTAATGCGCTGCGTGGGTGGGAGGGAGGGGGGAGGCGGGGTAGACACGCGCCCAGAGCGAGAGCGCGTGATGTGGGTGCATGAGTGATGGGAGGGACCCAGCGCGGGCAGCAGGCGGCTTACGAGGGGGCGCGAGAGGGGCCGGTTGAGGGCGCGCGTGCGGGATGGAGGTTGGAGGACCTCACGTTTATGAGTGTGGTGTGCCGGGGGATGGGGGGGGGCGGGGCGGGCGCCAGATTGATAGTCCAGCCCTGACGGACGTGCGACACAGATGGAGTGAGAGAGGGGAGACGGGCAGCTGAATGAGGGGCGCAGAGAGGGAGATTGATGGCGAGGGCCAGGGAGGTGGAGCAACCCACCCAAAGCAAAGATGTATACTGTACGCGTCTGCTTGCCTTCAATTTGGAGTCACTCGGAGCCAAGAGCAGATTCGTCTAACGCATCCAATAATGCTATTTAAAGATGAATGTTATTTAAGTCCAGCTAAATTCAAATTGAATGTCATAGTATATGGTCGGACACCTACACCAGCAACACACTAACTCACACGCACACACACACGTCCGCGGTTTCCGCTGCAGTGCAATAAGCGGTAATGAGCTGTGCTGGCAGCGTTTGTGCACCTTTCTCAGCAGCGGAGCCGAACATCTCTCCATTACCACATTCTGTCCATCCTCTTATCGTCTGGCCTCTCACCTCTATTACTTCTCACCACTCCTCTCTCTCTCCCTCCTACAGTACTTGCAACCCTCCCCTTCTCGCGACTTGCTCCTCCTTTTCAACCTCTCGTCAACTCCTTCCACGGGAGTACCTTTGCCAGTGCATGTATAGTGAACGTATCCCTGTCACTGCCGTCCACTTGAGTTCTCTGATCAACTCAAGCATGGGATCCATTTCTCAGTACAGACCTCTTGCTTATGTTGAAAGTAGGATAACTATTGAGCTTCATGTGCACTTTTAAAAGATACTGTAAATCAAAACACATTTGAACTTCCAGTTCAGTTCAGCAAAAAAAAAAAGAAGAAAATATAACAGAAAAAGCCTTTGGAATACACTTTAAACACAAATTATCGCGCAGACTATGAATTTTGAAATGAAGTAGGAGCAGGGCGGAGAATGATATGACAATAAATCACCAAATGAAGCAATGGCCTATGGTCATATTTCAAGTGGCGGTGCCGTATTGCAACTGGGACCTTTTCACGTCAAAACACTACCCTGCATTTTATTTGCATTTTATACTCTTCCGTCCATTGCAAGATTTGTTATCGTTATTTGACTATCGGTCCCGTTTCCAGGACTACCAGATCATACTGTAGTTTTTCCCATCGTCCTCATCCATCCTTCGTGAATGTAACTATTTTCTTATCATACTGCATGCATTTGTTCTCTCCTCTTTCATCTCACTTTCTCTTCCACAGCCCATCATTCCACCCGTTCGGTTGTCTGCAACTGTATCGGTTCCCCTTCTCTCTCCCTGTCAGTGTGTGTGTGTGTGTGTGGCAGTTTGGTGTTTGTGGTTATTTTTCAGGCAGTGGCCCAGAAGATTGGACTGTCATAATCTATGGGGCTGAGTTATAAGTGTTTCTAACCTAAACCTGAGGACAGGGGACCATTTTTCTACCCCCCTCCTTCTCTCTCTCTTTTCTCCCCCACCAGAGTCCCTCTTGTTACTCATCTTCAATCTTCTCCCTTCGATCTCTCACACTTGCCGCCTATCCGTTTGCTGTGATCGTCATGCAATTATTGATCGTCCCCCCTCAGATTCATGCATTCATGTCATCTGTCTCGGGCCAGGTTTTCAATTGGAAATGAGCAACACTTCAAGAGATATTACACATTCAGGTGTTAAACCCACACATCTTTGCACTTGCCTAATAAGTGGCCCGTCTAAATATGGCAATTTTCCTACATTAATACAGCACTTTTTAATAACGTAGTTTATTATTTACTTTTTTATTTTGGCGACACGTGTCAGAAGATCACCTGCCAAATGGGCTAGTATTCAAGGACAAATATTTAATCACCAGCTAATAAAATGTGTGTTTTGAACTAGTCGCTGTGAATCATCTGCTCCATTTAATCATGAACTCATCTACACAGGGAGCCTGGTTTGTATTCCTACACATGCACAGACTGAAGCACTGTAGCCTGCCTTTTCAAAAGAATAACAGCTTGAAAGGGTTGGGGGTGATGCCATGCATTGGCAGGCAACGATTGGTCAAGAGAGGTGTCAGCCAAGGGATGGTATTGAATGTCTGAGGTTGATGGTTACATACAGTATTCAAGACATGCGATACACTAGGCCTGTCAAGTTTGTCATTTTGAATGAATCAGCCATTTTTTTTGTTGCCATCACACCTGTATTTATTGGACAATGTTTCATTATCTGATGGCAGTACCCAATTGTATTGATGCTTAATGTGAAACGCTATTGTATACACGGCAGTGTTCCTACAGTTTGTAATCATCAACATTAGACGTAGCACAGGTCCGTCTTTGAGTGCAGTTATCTATAGCTTCACAAGCTGGCAGGCCATCAAGCAGAAATAGAGGATTTATAGTTACTAATGGTGCACATGAGCAGCAAATGTCAGTGTGTGTGTGCGTGTGTGTGCGTATACGCACGTATACTCTGTACACTCTGTAAATGAACAAAACATATAGGATATTTTACTCATAAAGACATGTTAGTCTCTCTCTCTCTCTCTCTCTCTCTCACTCTCACACACACTCTCTCTCATACTCTCTCTCCCTCCCACTACCACACACACATGCATACTGCAGGCACACACACACACACACACGCAAACACACGCACACACACACAAGCCAGTACGTTCTCAAGTCATTTAACAGATCAGTTCATTAAAAAGATGAAGCGTGCGCTCCCTAATGGGCACTTGGGCGGCAACAAGGGAGAGCAGATTGCCTCCCTCGCCTGCTAAATAATTAGACTGAAGGGAAAAGCAAGGGGACAGGGGGAGATATAGGGGGGAGGGAAGTGAAAACATGAGAAAACAATCTATTTTGTCCAAAGGGATGTTGGTGGTGGTGTGTGTGTGTGTGCGTGCACATCGGTCCCAAAGTGTACGCAGATGTACAAATGTGCAACCCTAAAATGTCACAGTGGTTGAAGAAAGCACATTTAAAAGCATCCACTTACCCAGGTGAGCCAAGGCCGGGCGTGCTTAGCACAAAGCACTGCTCCTAATCACATGCAGCAGATAGGGAGAGAGGGTGGGTGAGTGGGGATTGTTTAGTTTCTAGACTATACCCCATGTTGAAGCGCCTAGCTATTTCAATTTAGTAAGAACCTAAGACATTTGAGGAATTATTTGTAATTATTTACATAAGCCTGCCACTGTCTTTGCCAGGGGGTATTGGTGAAAGACATTTCAATGGGGAGGAAAACTTCCTAAGGATTACATTTTGGTAGCTTTCTCCACTCTACTATCCGTGACACTTCTGAGATAAACATTATTATAGAGTTAAATATATGCTTTTTTCTACGAGGTCGGTGGAGAGACAGTAACATGTGCCACTCAAGTGGCACATGTTACACTAGATACAACCATACAGTATAAATGGACAAACCCTCCCTAACGTTACCCATTGCATTTCTCAAGAATGGGTTTATTGAACTGACCCTGGTCGTCACCATCTTTGCAGTACCTCACTCTGCCTGTAACTCCCCCCTATCCATTATAATTGTATAAATGTATGGCTAATATATTTTTAACTGGTTATATTTTTTTTAATTCACCCACCGTACAATTGTCATGGATTAGGAGACTAACGATAAAGACTAGAACCGTTTTTTGACCCAGGCTGTAAACATGTTTATTTTTACTGTAAATTCTGACATTTTAACATGGGAGTCTGGGGATTGACACCATTTTGCAGCCAGCCTCAAGTGGCCACTCAAGGGAACTGCATTATTTGGCACTTTAATGAAAGTGCCAAATTCCTTAGCACCGAAGGTTCCCGCTTGGATGCAACATGAGTGCATCCATGTGTAATACTCAACAAGCGAGTGTGATAGACAATCAGTACATATACCTTTAGCATGATAGCTTAATAGACCGCAGGTTGTGGTTGCTAGTCGGTGAGTTGGACCAGACTTGTGACACAACATACAGTAGTTTCTATTGAGCACCAAATGGACATTTACCGTCAACAGATCAAAACAGATCAAACAGAGCTTGGATTACAGTTGATCATGACTGGTTAAATTAGTTCAGGTTCATTACTTTTCTATGGAAAGAAGATGTTGATATGTTTACTGTATGTGCCGGTATTGATGCATCTTACCACACAAACACAAGACAACCCAACTGAGCATTAAATACTGTTCTGGGCCATTTTTTGCATAAAGAAAGAAAGAAAGATAGCTAGGTAGATGGATAGAAATAAAGAAATGATACAAAAGTATAATGCATTAGAATTGCATTTTTGTGAATAGTATAATATATAAGTGAATCCTTCAGATTCTTTCTGTTTTCAAAGGAACAAATATAGCAACACCTTTGTAAGCAAGCATGCTATCTGTTAAACATAGATTTGGAAAATTCAAGAAAACATGGTTTAATCTTTGATATCATTGGTCGGTTCAATCCTATATCTGCTGTATATTCAGAGTCAGAGATATTATCAGGCAATATAAACCACTAATCCCCTGCCTACATAACACAAGTACATTGAAGAGAAACCTGCAGGTCACAACTTATCTAGCACATAAAGCTGAATATAGTTCTACGGTACGAAAGCGGGAAAGCAAGCCAGATTTTGAAAACTGAGGACAAAAACATTTATTTATGAAAGGTTATAAGAGGTTCATGAGATTTGCTGGAATAGAGAGGTTTGTTTCAGAGCCAAACAAGACATTAGGCCTACATTACTTAAAAAAAATTATGATATTTTATTTTGTTATGAGAACGAGGCTATTTTGGGTAAATGTGTGTGTTTCAGAAGTCTTATCAATACAAGCAGCTTAACATTTGCTGCATCTTCAGCTGTTTTGATTAGAAACCTCAACTTTTATTATAATAGTAAATAGAATATTGTACTTTTTTCTTTTCTTACAATTGACTGATACTAAGCCCCGCCCTTTTCACTGGTCCAACCTAGTTACTGTAACTATGTTGGACAAAGCAGCATAGAAAGATATAACAGGAAAACACTCCATTGTTATTAGAGACATGTGAATAGGGGCTAGGGATTTATCAATTAAAGTGGGATTTAAAATAATATAGACCTACCTTTATCAAATGTTTACAAAACAAATCACATTACCATATTACTTACTATTCATGCTTTTATTTAATTAAAAACAAATCTTGTTCTCTGGTTCATTCTTCTTGCTGTGGATTTTCTCTCTCCTTCATATCAGCCTCCATCTAATATTGTTCTTTTCTTCCCCTCTCTACTGCTAGCTCTCCCCTTTCTCTCTCTCTCTCTCTCTCTCTCTCTCTCTCTCTCTCTCTCTCTCTATCACCACCCCACCCAGCTCCAATCTCACCATGGGTAACAACAACAACAACAACATGCAACAAAGCAGTCCCTTTTGTGAAGGAGAGAGATGTCCATTGCTTGCCTCATTACTCCATTCTGTCAGGCAGCCCCACTGGGCATGCTGTCACCCAAGTCCTATATTAGTGGAGCTATGACAATGGCCAACACTGATAGCAACATAATACTCAAGCTAGTTAAAAAAAAAAAAAAGAAAAGAAAGGAAAAAAAAAGAATAAAACTCCGTTTTGAAAAGGGCCCACGGAACAAAAGTGCAGATGATTAACTGAGTTTCTCTCTGTTTCTCTCTCTCTCTCTCTCTCTCTCTCTCTCTCTCTCTCTCTCTCTTTGCGTGTCTTGAAAGCAGGAGATGCTAAGGTGTTTTTGTACTGGAAAACCTGGTTTCCTTGGTCCTGCACACCTGAAGACACTCACTGATGATAAAAACAGGTACGCAAACATACGGCTTTGCAAGCAACGCACACACGCACACAATGTGTTGTACAGCTGCTCTAAACGTCATGTAAACTTAATTCTGTAATATTACCAACGTACCTGCTGAAAAACAACTGGTTTAACATTATAATTCACTTTTTGCAACAGTGAGTCACCACTGCAAAATACATTAATTGTAACTTTTTTTTATTATTCCACATGATACAAACAAGGATAGCTGTCTGCGTATAGCTTTTCAGACCATGATCTGACAATTGTTTTGGTAAGTGGTGGGAAATTGCTTTTAGTACTTACAATGTACTCAGTGATTATCTAATGATGATATTCATTGTTTTTTTTAAAGTATACTCAATGTTGAGGAATAACTATTTATAAAAGAAAAATAACAATTATAACAATTGTACTTTTTTTTTTAATTTATTTATTGAGGAATAGTAACATTATAAAATTACCATTCTGTGTCCATGTCTTCATTGTACATATTTTCTAGAGTTTGAATAGTCAAATGACTGGACACCTGCAGTAAATGCAATATTACAAATAAGTGGCATCTGCCAATGTCACACAGCAAACACAACATGTTTAGATGTTTGTTCTTTTGTTGCGAGCATTATCCGATTGCTCTAGTTTTACACTGTAAGACGCTTGATTAAAAATTATGTAATTAGTACTTTAAACAACTTAGGTTGAGGTTGCGTGACTTCAAATTAAAAGACGTGCCGGAACACTCTGGCGTTAACCTGAATCTCAATGCAGCTGTTGGCAAACAACTTCTCATGTGTACTGTATGTGTGTGTGTGTGTTTGCATGCCCATATTAATGAGTGCGAGTGTGCATGTCTGCGTTTTAGCCCGATGGATGCCAGCCAATTGAGTCACAGTGTTAAAAGCTTGTACATATTTGGCAGCTGTTGCTGGCAGGTATATTGCAGCAGAGAGAAGGATGGACCTGCTGCCAACAAGGCTGTGCTTCATAAGGGATTAATACATTTGTCAATATATGCAATGTGATATCAAATTAGGTAATTTAGCAGGTGCTTTCATCCAGTGTCTCACAGAGAGCGTAGTTACAGTATTAAGGACCAGGTATATGTCCTTAATAAGTCCTTGATAAGTCTCAAGGGTACTTCCATGCTAAGGATACCAAAAATACCCAAACTTCTTCTACTGTATGATTCAACATCTGGCCGTTATTGAATACACTCAATGGTTGTGGAATTTGCAATCTGCTCAGTTCTATTGAACCTTTTCAATCTGGTGAAAATGTCCTCAATGCTCACTGCTCTGGTAAAATCATGCAAACCATTTGGTATAGATATGATTTTCATGCATGTAAGTTTTGGCTCGTTTGAAAACAGAAGAATACTGCAACATTCCAGTAGTCTGCATCATGCCTGTATAAAGAGTGTCTGATAATCAGTTCTTATGCATGTATACCTGCAGTAGCTGAGGCTTGAATGATGGACTGTATTGTGTTACGGCCATGCTGAAAATGTCATTTCAGCATGTGGTGAACCCACTACACTACTGCAATTACGATTACAATAGGAAACCTTCTTTGCAGGTGCTACAAATGGCAAAATTCCCTTTTGTCATAGGTTTCTTCTAAATTAAAACAATGCCGAATAGCCTACAAATGTCAAATATCCATCCTTAAGTGTGTGCTATTACAGTATATAGTTATGGGCCGGTTGAACATAATAACCCCCTCTGTACTGTATAGTGAAAACCTGAAAAGACCATTCTGTTCACCTCACTCATGCCCAAACCCAGCTGTTTTCCATTTGAATCCTATCACACAAACATTATTTTGGCATCTAATTAAATTATTTTATGTGGTTCAAGTTTCTCTTCTTTATGTGTATGTGGTTTTATGAGCACCTTCTCTTTTCATAGCTTTTTAAAATATTCATTAATGTTGGCATCAATGTGCATTATCCACCTACACAGTGTAGTCTGGTAGAAGATAGGCGGCTTTTGTGTGTGTGTGTGTGTTTGCGTGCGTGCGTGCGTGCGTGCATGTGTGTGTAGGTGGTTACATGTTATTGCGGGGGAAGTTGCATATGCTGGGTTGCAACTGTTGAGACCCCCTTAAAATTAAAGCATAGGTTTAGCAGACTGATCCTCAAAACAAATATTCTTTAACCTTTTACTGTTTATTTGGTGTTTTGGGAGCTAATGTAATATTTAAGGTTAAATACATTAACTTCTCTGATGGGAAGGTTTCAGGGAGTTCACAATGTCAATGTTGCTGCCTTGGTGCCTGTGACATCAACTAAATATATCTAACCCTACTGAGAGATATCATGGTTATATAATAGATTTATGAATGCATATCTTACACATGTCAAAAGGTCTTCTAGCTAACATCTTCATCAACATCATCAACCTCACAAGATGCAATATCATTCTTTTATATTTGCACACACTTTGGTTTTGTTATGGAAACACATGGTCTATTCTGGTTAAGCCTGAATAAAGAATTTGACATTTGTATATTATCAAATAGTTTATCTGCACATTCGACCAATGCACCGACTTTCAATGAAAACTAAATCCATCCAAAACATGACACTGATTGCCTGCAAAGTTAAACGTGTGTGTGTGTGTGTGTGTGTGTGTGTGTGTGTGTGTGTGTGTGTGAGAGAGTGATTTCAGTGTCCATTAAACTCCTGCTATAACACGAGTATCCTAGTACAGTGACAGTATAATCATCACTTGCAAATGAGGAATTCACACAGCAGCCGGCAGCAGACATTTGTTTGGCTTAGATGTGAGTCTGATTGGAAATAAAAATATATAATTTGAATAATTATAATAATATTAACAACAATAATACATTCAAAACTTTACTTGGAGATCAACATGAATAGGAGAAAGCTTCACCTCTGTCTGTTTTCTTCCATTCATCCATTAACAATTAGCCAGAATCCCAGGGGTGAGTGGATTATTGCATTGTCCAGAATTCACTCAAATATGAACACTAACAACACACAATAGTTGTACCACTCACACAGGCTTATCGATGGGACTGCCATACTCTCGTAGTCTGCCAGAAATTGAGTTTTTACCTAGCATAACGAGGAGATAAAACGTGTATTTGTGTGTATGCACAAACAAGAATGCCATTGTATAAAGCCATCATATTTGGCAATGCATGAACTGGCATGCTAAGTCGCTCATTCTAATTATATGCAGGCACTGGCTCTGATATAAAGCTTTATACTGTATATTACTATGACGGCAAGGGTTGGAGTGTAAAGAGTGAAACAGGCTATAGTTCATTTGCTAGAATCAGCCCTATCTATTTGGAGCCAATGATCTCATTAGCATGTCAAGGACTTATATTATTAATAATAATACATTCACTGTAGTTTGACATTACATAAACAAGACAATTGTACGCCTGAATTAAACAGTTTGCGTGATAACACACTTAATGAGTGAACACCAGCTCTGAATGTATTAGATTTTTCATTTACTTTCTTTGGAGGACCCATTATGAGCCTCTCAAGAATGTTGTCGAAGGTTAGAGCCAAGACACATTGTACTGGCTGCCCCCTTAGAATGCCGTGCAAGCCACAGCATTGTGATTTAAATATCTCTACAATATTCGTTGCTTTGTTCTGTCCCTACCTGCTCACATGCAAACCCGTAGAAAGAACCCAACGTCAGGGACTATTTGCTTGTTAGGTTGCTACAGTTTTGCTCATCCAATTTCTAGTGCACACAAACAAATGCAATGTCTTGCATGAAAGGACACACACACACAAACTGATCAGATTTAGCTTTTTTAATTAGACAGCCACCCCCCCCCCTTCTCTCTTTCACCCTCTCTCTTGTTTTGTCTCGTGCGGCCTCCACTTGTGACTCATGGCAATCTGTTCATTGTGCCATGATATTAGGTGATTAAAAATCACCATCTTGGTGGATGAGGAGCGCAGAATGAAAAGATAAATAAAAGAAGACAGAAACGTCATGGTCGCTGCTGCACCTGAGGAGAATACAGAACATGCCAGGCATATCTGGAATGCTATTGATATTCAAAGCAGTTTGCACATGGTGAAGAACAGTTTATCTAACAAAGAAAAGAAAAGAATATAAATAAACACAAACAAAATCATTACACTGCCAAAGATAAACAAACCCAATCAGCTGTATTAGTTTTAATATACTTTGCTGCTGGCTCCATAGAAAACTAAAAATGTCTCCCCCCCCCCACACTAGCAAATAAAAACATTGTGCTATTCTCATTGCTTCAATATCTCTCTTCTCCCCCCCACACTAGCATATTAAAACATTGTGCCATTCACATTGCTTCAATATTAATATGGGGGGTTGCCATATTTGATTGTAATTCACAAGTGAATCTGGGGTATGGAAGTCCATAGAGGACTAAATTCAAATGAAAATGCAATCCCAAAATTGCATTTTAATTTTAAAAATATTCCCTGACAGATTTCATTTTCAAGTTTGAGTTTATTCCGTAAAAGCGTGCGGTGACTTGAAAATGTATTTGCATTTGAAGGGAGGCGCTGTTTAGCTTATTTCATTTGAATATGGTCCGCGGCAAAGCGCATCTGTCTTTGAAAATTAAATTGTTATTTTGGATTGCATTTAAGTTTTAATTGTGTCCACTAAAATGCGGGGTATATTTTGAAAATGAAAATGCAATTTTG
>JAOEGT010084824.1:0-14612 GCA_025447795.1 Speoplatyrhinus poulsoni | reverse complement strand
CTCTCTCTGTCTCTCTCTCTCTCTCTCTCTCTCTCTCTCTCTCTCTCTCTCTCACGGGTCGCGGCAACGTCTCTATGTATCTATGTTTCTCGTCTCTCTCACTCTCTCTCTCTCACTCTCTCTCTCTCTCTCGTGACGTATTGACAGTGTATAACTCCTCCGCGCCTGGACCCACAGCAGGTACTGAGATGGAGGAAGGAGAGAATCGACCATTACGGGGGGATATCGATGCAAACTCGCTTGTGTGTCTCGCTCGCTCGGTGTGGGGCGCAGTAGCGTGATTGACGGTTGACAGAGCTTAAGTCCATCGGGTCCCTGCCTTCGACAACTAGGCTGTAGGCCTACATCGACATCCGCCTTGGTGTAAAATGTTGATAAATGCAACACAGACGCCAATGTTTGGGTCTTATATGGTAAAGGGAAGGTGGAGGATTGTATTTACACATCCTTAATTGCATACTGCAGCTAATTACATAGTAGGCTACTGATAATGGGTTATTTTCATATTCTGATTAAAGGGCCTAATCACGTAATGGGAAAAATACTGCAGTACATGACTTTCCACTGCAGTATCTGTACAGTACATTCCAGCTTTCATTGGATGTGAAATGCATGATGTCAAACTGCGGCGGTTGCACGATTCTCCCTTTAAAGGATTCCATCGCTGCTCATATGTGTGCTCGGCGAGACCTACCACCGACACAGGTTGACTGGGTTGGACACGGCTAGTCCATTAGGAGATACAACGCCGGGGTTACTTCAGCTATGAAATTGAGATGAAGGTGGATGTAAGCCGAGCCACGCCGGCTTAAGCTAGCGCCCGGGCGCGCGTGACGGCAAAAAACATGAACGTCGGGCGTGTGCACTACTGCAGGTGCCGGAAGGTCTCTGGAAGGTTCTATTCCTCGACGTGCTCGGCTTAGGATTGGTCAATTGTACATGCTGTGCATACACGTTATCTTATTGCTTATGCAGGGATACTGCAACGGCTGTATATTCTGTGATGCACTCGTTCACTATGTGTTCATCACCATCAGTCACCCACCCAAGTCCTGAGCAGGGTCGATACAACCATCCTTTGCCATCCTGCACCATGGCAACCAAGCTATACACCGTCAGCGTGCCATGATGTAAACAGTTGGCACGTTACATGTAAACAGGTTTGCGTGAATCTTCTTACCTTCCTTCCAATTTCAAATGTGCGCTTCTCTATTAAGTTACGGTGTCCCCCAGACCCACCTTGACTTCTGCCCCAGTTTGTTTGGTAACACAAATCGAGGAGTGGACCGTTAACATAAAAAAAGAAAAAGAAGAAACAAAATTCTGATGGTTTTCATGCATTTCTGCTCCTCATGTGAAAGAGGTCAGTCTTCTGTCACTAATTTCCCATCTAAATGATTATTGATTTAAGAGACTGCAGTGCAAATCTGAAATAAGTCTAAAAATAACGCCTCCACGGGCGTTAGTAATAATTTAATGTATTTAAATGAATATAATAGAGCATAAAAGCTGTCAAGGGAGCAGGCTTTGGGGTGATATTTCTGTCAAAATCCTCCTCGGTTTCGTGGAGGGCACGGCTCTTTCATTTAACACGCCAATGTATAATTAATGCTTTAAGCCACTCAGCCAAGAACTTTATTTTTCATGATTCCCTCTCAGAAACGACAAAAAGAAACTCAGAGAACTTAAATGCTAAGCTTCTGCTAATGTGTTTAGTATAAATGCAAGTGTAACAAATGCATTACAGTATAAAATAGCTTTTATTGACCTCCGAAAGGTAGCTCTGTGAGTGTTTTTTTCACTTGCTTAATTTCCTGTATGACTAATGGGTTTTAGCAATTATAATGAGATGGTTTCACATCTAACCTTTAGCAGTAAGTGACTGTAGACTCTACTCTTTGAGACTTGATGAGGCATAATTACCAACCCAAAGCCCCAGTCCTCATGAACCCAACGGAGTTAACAAGTAGAGCCGCAATCAAGTCTGAGTCTGGCCAACAAGTGAAGAGTCCAGCTGTAAAACAGCTCTTTGAGGCCTTTTTATATTTGTTTTGCCGAGGTCTTAGGGCCTTGTAGCGTCAGTCGTCAAGTGGGTGCAGAGGAAAACTGTTTCAAAACCTTCCTTAGTTTCTCTTTGTGCCAACGATATTGGTAAAATAACAAGATGGAGCGTTGTAATGCATTGCAATGGAAGCGGAAAATGGAACGCTTCCGATCTCTCAAGTGGGCGTGTCACTAACGGCATTTTGCTGAGGAGGCTCACGTAGGCAGCGCCCAGACCGCTAAACACCTACCATTCATGGCATACAGTTTGTTGCAGAAATACCATTGTGGCCTCAGATTGATCGTATGTACTTGGGAATTCATGTAAAATACTCAAAATAAAATACTCTAAATACCCAGAGAGAAAGAATGGGCAACAATATGGTGAAATCCTTGGACTTCCCCAATCCCCATTGACTTGCATGGAATGCTTGGTCGTCGGCATAAAGGGTGACAATGCCCTGCCCATTTCCCCTTTAACCCTCCCGCTGTCCTAAGGCATTTCAGCAGACTAGCAGCAGAGGGAGCAAACCGCGGAATGTCATATGTCCGTGTTGTGGTTGCTGCCCTCTACTGGCAAGTGCACCGGGTCATTTTGACCCATAGGACAGAGGGAGGGTTAAGACATTGAATGCGGAAGTGCAGTCCATTGAACCCTCTGTTAAATGCCACTCTCTCTGCTGTGGCCTGCCTGCCTGGGTAATAAGCAGAAAGTGAGATACTCGGAAGAGCCTAGAGGTCTTTCGACGTGTTCCTTCTAACTCATTTAGCTGTGTAGGACAACTTTGGACAGCCAGGCAAGAATGAGTAGTCTCGCAACCCTCCTAATAATTCTTTCTCACTTCTGCTTTCCTGCTGTTGTGCCATGACTGAAGGTCTATAGTCTTAACTGCAACAACATTGTCTGAAACAAGACTGAAATAATTGGAGGCTTTTAACAACGTACAGATACAGTATATATATTTATATATATTTATTTTTATCTATTTTTTCTTTATTCTGGGGGATCAGGCGACCGTCTCATTATTTTTCCACTCTCATGAGCCAAATTTAGGATGTGCGTCGGCAAGGAACATGTTTCTGAAGTCTTTTGCAATGGATCCAAAGCACCTGGGGCAGCCAACCGTCAAGGTCATCACCAGAGCTTCTTTAATGCCACGTAAAGTCACACTTTAATGCTCAGGTGAAAACGGCCCTTTGTAGAAAGTGGAGTAGAAGCCGAGACGTTCCACAAATAAATGTGACACCCCCCCCCCCCCGTCACAAATTCTTTATCTCTCTGCATGTCATTTTGATTGTTTCGCTCTCATTTTCCCTTCTCTCCTCGCTGAAATCTTTCAAATTCACTTCGCCTGCCAGAACTAAGCAATCGTTAGGCTCCATAGATGTTCCATTAGACCGAGCCGAACTCCAGTAGCCAAAAGCTGACTAATTTGACAAGACAAACACTTTGGTGTCTGCCACGGACATGTTGTCAGGAGAGTTGCGTTAGCTGTGCTGCTCTCCTCCCTTCAGATAGTTAGCTAGTGTTCATACTCTGCCATCATGACCAGCGGGCATATCTAGTGCTCGTCTTCCCCACGTCACCCTAAATGAGATCCTCACATCACGAGGGACGAGAGGGAGAAATACGGAACGGGGAGCTTCGCATGAAGACAGATGAGGGAGGGAGGGAAACCCTTAACGCACTGTACAACACGCCTTGTGTAATATCTTCTGGGTAGTCAGTTGGGTGCATTTGTTAGTGGGGACGGAGGTTGTTTGTTTGGGGGTTTCGTGGCAGCTGTCAGGCTCGGAAAACAGGCCCACCGCAGAAAGCACGACGGACCCCCACACACAAACACACACACACACACACACATCCTCTCCACAAACGGAGAACAGGATGTGAGTAGAGAACACAAAAGCAGAGAGAGACATTGTTTTACTCTGCTCTCTCTCCTTTCGCTGTTGTGCGGACTTTGATACACAGGGTGTTAGCCTGTATACAGGTGTGTTGTTCTGCCCCGGCGCTCATTTACACCAGGAGTGAAGCTTTTTAGCATGGAGGTGGATCAGACATAAAAGACCTCAGGACGTGAAATGAAATTCCTCAGTTGTAGCGATGCGAGAAGACATGTTGGCTTTGGAAGACGAGATGCATTGCATCTGTGTTAAAGAGTCATGTTGAGACTTTGCTGACACACACACACGCACACACACACAAACACGCACACACACACGCACACGCACGCACGCACACACACACACAAGGCTCACATCACGAATCATGTCACGTCGAGACTATGGTTACACATCTAGTACCTCCACACACACACACACACACACACACACACACACACCCACACACACACGCAAACACACACACACACACACACACAATTGTCGAGTTATTTTCTGAACCCCGGCTTACTCCCCACCCACCCATTTCTGCACCACCCTTTCGGCGACAACGTCTTTGGTTGAAAACCGGCTCCGGTGGAAAACATCTGCATACCTGCGCCTCCCGGCTCTTGGGGTGGGGTGGGTGATGGCACACACACACACTCACACATGGGGGGGGGAGACAAACAGTGTCGTGCGGGCGAGATAAACCTGATGGTGCCCGGGCTCCATCGCCCACAGCACCTGCACAGCATGGAGCCTGCCATTAGATTGAGTCACAGTCGGCTGCGGTGTGATTACCCCCACTGGGAACAACACACCTTTATTTTATTCCCCCCCTCCCCCTTCTCCAGAGACGAATTAATCATCAATCACCCGCGTAACACCTAGCTGCTCCGACAGAACGCTCACTCATTGTTTTCACTACAGCACTCCCTTGAAAAAAAAAATAATACAAATAAAATAATTTAAAGAATTGTTTGGAAGGCGTATATTTTAATTAATGTTGTGCCAATACGCGTCTGACAGAATCAGAGATTGAAATATTGACTGAGGCGGGAAGATTAACAGCTGCCGTGCACCATGTAGACCTGCTTAGCTCGCAGTATTTCATCTATACCCAGCACTGGTGCCCTGTTAGTTCAGGGAGAGTGTTATCTCCGTCATCCAGAAGCATGTATCCCAGATGGAGGGAAACTGGAGCCGGTATTTTTATTATTTTCTTTTCTACCTCTTCAGCTTTTCCAACCAACATACAGTAGCCATTGATTCGGCGCAGGGACAGAGCTTGCGTTTGTCCCGGTGTAAATTGAACAACACGCTTCCACTCTCTCCGCCATTCTGAGGAGGAGCACCTGGGACCTGTTGAAAAACTCACCCACCCACACACACACACACACACACACACACACACACCCCGTTCCCAAGGTCCAACAAGGTCTGCTGTGACAAGACGGCAAGACTTCCAGGCCTTTGATAAGCGTCTAGGCCTATTACGTGGTGGGGAGGAGAGAGAGCGAGAAAACACAAAGAATAAAAGAAGTTATACTAGAGGGAGAGTTTTGCCAAAAAGTTCAGCCCAGAAGACGAGTGAAGGGAAACGAAAAGAGAGAGAGAGAGAGAGAGAGAGAGAGAGAGAGAGAAGGAGGGAGGGAGACTGAAATCATTAGGCTGCCTTGCTCTGTGTCTGGGGCCGGACATCAGCGCCCAGCACAGCGTGGAGAAAGGAGGCGGTGGTTGTGGAGGCTGTTAGGCTGAGAGCAAGCGAGGGGCAGCAGAGAGAGAGAGAGAGAGAGAGAGAGAGAGAGAGAGAGAGAGCTGGGACAGGAATGGACAGAATACTAATCAGGTGGACTAGGGAGGCTGTCAGAATGCAGCACCAGCCCAGCAAATTGGAAAACATTTTAATGGTTTTCCGCCCTCTCTCTACCCTCCCTGGGTCTATCACACACACACACACACACACACACACACACACACACACAGTAGAGACTCACAACTCCAGTCATGGCACAATGAGGAGCCTGACAACTGTACGCAAACGTGCGCACACAATGGAGAGAGCGAGAGTGTGTGCAAGAGGCGCTCTTAGCTTGCACTATACATTATTCAGAGCTGGCACCTCCGGAAAAACGCACGACAACATGGTCCCGGTGTGGCAACACTGTTTTTACATGTAAACAAGCTGACAGATGGGGGCCATCTTTGGTCACCGCACCGTTAAAAAGGGATCCCGGACTGGTGGAGAATAAATTGTAAAAATAATATATTGGAAACCAAATGGGACAGTTGGCACTACCAAAGCAATGAAAATGGCTGCCAAGTTGAGTTTGTTTTATTCGTGAACATAAACCCTTTTTTATTAATATTATTATTCCCACTCTTTACACATATTTAGGTCACAGAAGTTATGCCTGTCCTTTGATGTATTTACATACAAACTGCCATAGTCAAAGTGTGTTTAATACATAATGCATGTTATGTCGAGGAACCATTTCAGACATTTCAACGTGAAACGTGAAATGTGTCAATGATAATTAATTGGTAAATGGACTGTATTTGCTTTTCTAACCTTCTGGCCACTCAAAGTGCTTTACAGTATAGCCTCACTTTCACCCATTCACACACACATTCACACACCGATGGTGGTGTCAGCCATGCAACGCACCGTCCAACCAGCAGGAGCAGTCAGGGTTAGGTGCCTTGCTCAGCGATGCTTGGAAAGGAGTTAGAACCAACGACTTCTACAGTACATCGCTGCATGTCCCCAAATTGGCTTTTTCGCTGACATGTTCTCAGTCCAGTATAGTGTGTGACGGCCCTGCTTTGTTTTAGCAGGCCTGTGGTCCTTATTGGCTGGATAGGCCCTAATTAGGCTAGTGAAGTGCACCAGGGCATGTTACTTATATAGGCGTGTTGCAGCACACTGTCTGTGTGACGCTCCTGGCACCACACATGCTGTTGTTGTTTGGTTTGTGTCTTAGTTTGGTGCCTATATGTGATGCAACACGCATTACATATATTCAGTACATACAGTACACCTACAGACATTCACACCTTATTATGTTGTTCTGTTAGTTAGTTAGTTAGTTTAGTGTTTGTGTTTCTTTAGTTTACGGCTCTTGAGCCAGGTCGTAACTGTAAGTGTTAAAAGCACACACACACACGCACACACACACGCACACACACATGCACTAGCATGTACATGTTGCTATGATAACACGCAGGGGGAGTGTGATGTCATGTCATGGCGATCCCAAGCCCCGCCCCTTTCGCCCGTGCAACCTAGTTACTGTAACTAGTTGGACTGAACATCATAGTGGGCTATTACAGGAGAACAGATAGTTGACAAATGCTCAACTGTGATTGGAGGACAGGCGAAAGGGGGCGGGGCTTGGGATCGGTCAATTGGCACAACTCGTTCAGGGGGTCTTATTGAAATAGCCTTGGCCTATATCCACTATCTGCGCTTCAAGCAAGCATTTCTGCATAGCACCACCTCACCACATCCTCCTTTCATGCTGTGTCTGACTTAATCAATGTCACGGTGTTGTCATTGATGCTTGTTATGTTCTGTACCCTACGGAGGATCTTTTACTGCTCCCAGAACAGAGCCATACCGCCAAATATAACTATCTGCAAATGTAAATTAATATTGTTTTTTTGACTGAACTGAGGTGTTCAAGGAGGGATAAAGGGATTTGTGTCGCTGGACCCAGACAATCGTTTGTATGTGAGGTTTACAGTTACGTAACAGCCTAGAATTTGCTATCCATCTATGTTAAAAGTCTTTCAGAAACTTTGAAAACATAACTTGTAAAGTGTTATGTTTTCACATGTATAAAATATTAAGTAGATTATCGGAGGATAGAGGTTAAAATTGGGTCACCTCTATAGTCTCTATGAGTTAGTGTCTGTACAACTCTCAATAAACGTAACCATTTCCCATCAACACCCAGGTGGATCAGTTGATTTGGTTACAGCATAGAATGTCACAATATAAATTCTGATTGGTTGAATGGGATCCAATCGCCAGATGAGGATTTGATTGGCACCTACACTGTATTGACATCGACTCTGTGACAAATGACTACGAATGTGCGGCTTCAATACCGGTATGCAGAGTTGATGGAATATTGGTTTGTCACCATTCTCCATCTTTAGCGTACCTCCCTGCATCCATCCTTATTGGTCTCCATCCATCTCACCTCCCCTTCACGCCTCCTCTATTGCCCTTGCTCTCTCGTCCACAAGCTCCGCATCCAAAATCAAATCCTGGAGTCTCAAACAGGTAAATCACTGATAATGTCACTGATTGACTACAATAATAAATCAGCCTCTTCAAGCTCATTTATTAATTCATTTAGTAGCTAAATGATTGTACCCATGATGCCGCATTTATGGGAAAATCTGTGGTTTCTCACAAGGCACAGTGTTTGTTTGCCATAGAAAACAACCATACAGTAATTAAATATAGCTAGCAACATTTGCATTTACAAATAGTCAAAGATTCACTGTCTCAGAAGACATTGCGGTTTCCATTTTATTTCTCATTTCATTGTGCGTGAGACACCTCCTGTCCGTACACAAAAACACATAGCTAACACATAGCTCGAGTGTGTAGTCTCATCGATTGATACTCAGAAGGTGAGTTATGGGATCCACTAGGGATGGTCACGGTGTCAGGATCACAGCATCTCGTTCGGTTCCCGTATGTTAAAGAACGGAAAATATGTTGTTCATGTTTGATGGACAAGTGGCGTTGTCTCACGAGACATGACAACAGAAGCTAGATGTGATACCCAGTGCAAACACGGTGGTGTAAATCCACACACCCAGATACAATAGCCTTGCAGTGATGCAGATCTGTGTTGCGTGTCAGTGCAATGTGCCAGCGCTTTACAGTACAGTATCTCTCCAGTAGTGCGCCTGTAGTCTTTGAATATGGAGGGCGGTGCAACGATACAGCAGAGTATCACAATATTTCTTTACGCAACATGTGACTGTTTCTATTTTCAAGCCGCTTATAATACATAACACAAACTGAATTAGGCACAATACTAATAATAATATGGAATATATATGATGAATGAAGGATATAACTTAATGGAAACTTTAGTAATTAATCAGATTTTATTTAGTTTAGTTTGTTTAGCAATATTTAAAATATTTCTTTAAATTATCAATATTATTATAATTATTAATATTTTATTGACAGCCCATCTCTATTTTAGGACAGATGCATGTTAGAAACCTGCTGCTGACAGTGTGGCCTGGGTAGGGTCAGACATGGCTGATGCTCGACAGTAGACCTACGTGTGTAAATTAATTGAATTGGATCAGCCCCATGGATCGGCTACAACTGTCCAATTGTCACCGATACCGATCCAGCTGTTTAAGTCGGTATCGGACCGATTTTGAATCTCAGTATCGTATCGGTGCCATCCCTAGTTAATATGCTGCTTTCATTAATGTAAATATGCGGGCCTTCAGAAAAGGCAGTACACTGTTAGTTTCAGAGGCCCCGATACCCTGTAACCCCCCATGCCCCTCCCCTTTAACCTTGTCCCTGTGAGTGTGACTCACCCTTCTCCACACACACACCTACAGATAAAACCCAGAAGACACTCCTAACAAGACTTGAACATTGAACAAGTGAGTGTATAACCCGCTAGCACCCTTCCTCCGATGAAGTCATCGTTCTTCAAACCTTTTGTCCACATTTTGACTTGATTAATGTCGACTAATGTACAATAATATTGCCATTGCTAGGAGAGATTCCACTGCTGGAAGTGTGCCAACAAAATTCCTTGCGAGGTGACAATTTAAAGAATGAAATAAAATTAACAAATACAATATTTAAAATAAGACAATGGAAAGAACCTGCACGACAAAGAAGGATAAATAACATTGTAAAAAAGTTTTAATTCCTACTTCCCAGACTTTCTATAGTATATTACAGGTGTCTTTAAACCATAACCTCTTCTAAGATAGATACGCTATGCCAAATCACACCCTTTGTTCACAATTCCAACAGACCAAACTTTAAGCAGACTTGGCAATGAGGCCCGTCCCCAGAGAACGGTCCTTGCGACGTGTTTTCAGATGAAGTTGGGCGTAGTTGTGTCAGCTTTGGACGGGGTGGGCGCCGTGTCACTCCATATGAAGTGCGAGCGAAAGATTGCTGTGCGGAAGATCTTTCCACCTGCGTGTCACTTAAGCGTTTCCCCAGCGGGGGGCGATGAGGAGGGAAGCGGGGGTACGCCCTGCCACATAATAACAACTCACTGGTTTACAGGCGCTATGCGCCCAGGGCTTCCCTGGGGGACCTGAGGGGGCGAAGAAGATGAAAGAAAGACAGGGAGGCGGATCCTGTGGGAGAGGACTTCTTCTCTCTCTTACACTGTCTCTCTCCGTTGGCATTCTGAGTTCTGAGCAAGCAGCGGTGCGCTCGCACATCCAATAACGTCAAAATTAATTATTTCTTGGCATTCTAGTCTGGCTTCTACTTGTGAAATTGACAGCCTGATAGTATAATCACCATGTTTGGGTTCCCCAAACTGTGCTGTGCGTTCCAACCAACAGAGGAGAGGAGGCTGCTATTCGTAGAGTTTACAGATTTCCACCGCTAGCCGAAAGCCTTTCTGAGGACAGGGGAGTTCTCTGGCTATGGATAGAGCTTTCCCATGACCTTTCTCACAACCTCTCTCACCCTCTCCACAGTATTCCACTTCACGCCTGCCAGAATGTTTATTTGCTTAATTACAGAGACCAACATTTAGCTCCCTCTCTCTACACCTCCCTTTAACCGTCAGTTAGGTTGACTGGAGTAAAATGTATTGGTATTTTTCTCTGTAAATCATTTGCAGGAATTATGCTTTTTCTCCGTTATGAGCAGAACAGAGGGGTCAATAAAAACATCCTTCGCAGCAGTTAATTCCCAGCTGCACAGCCATCGACTGCTTCCAAAAGTGGCCACAAGGGGCACTGTTGTCAGTCTACATAACCGGCCATTCACACTTTCTGGCTGATTGTGCTGGGGTCAAATTGCTACCTGTGGTCGAGGTGCATGCTCAAATATTCCTGCTGACAGTTTGCCCATGCAAACTACAGAACATGTAACAGTGAAAATGGTTGGTGTGTGGGTGTGTGTGTATATGGTATTTTAACAGAAACATTGTAAGCCATGTTAGCAGACTAGCTACTGCACTGCAAAAAATCTAAATCTTACCAAGTATATTTATCTAATTTCTAGTAAAAATATCTAACTATACTTAATATAAGACACACTTACTTAACATGAGCTCTTCTATCCAGATAAAATTTATTATTTCAAGAAATCTTAGAAAGCACATTTTTATTTGTTCAATTGGAATATTTATTTACTTATTATGAGCAAATATGAGCTTGTATTCATCATTTTTTTAACTAATTTTTGAAGAGCCATTTTTTGCAGTGTGTATGTTCGGTAACATATTTATATCCGTGTGAATGAATGTGTACACATCACAACATTTTTCCTTTTATTTTATTTGAGCTCATCCTAATTCAAATGTCATCTTTCAGATTTGCTATTGCTATACCGCATGTGCACTGCAAAAAATGATATCTAACTTTGTGTGATAATCTTGTTTTTAGACTTAAAATCTAGTTGGATTTATTTCTATTATAAAAAACTTATCTAGTGACTTAATCTAAGTGAATGTGCACTTAGTTTAAGAAATCTTATCAAGTTAATTTAACTTTTGTTGTTTTAAGCATAAGCTCATAACTAATATATTTGCACTTATATTTGATAGGGCATTTTTTCAAGTGTTTGTTTGTTTGCAGTGTTTTTTGTGATTGTTCAAGTCAGAGATATTGTCTCCAGCTGTGACTGCATCCCTGCCTTCGCTGTGTCGCCAAACGCTCAAAGACAATAATGAAACCCTTCAGCTTTGCAGCTGAATATTGCTGCCAGTGTTAATCTGCGGTTAGATTCCTGTAGGAAGTGGAATATATCACAGTGACAAAAGCATTCCATAATCAGTTGTGGGGTGGGCCACCCACTTACAATGATGTTTTAATCATGGTCTGAAAATATAATTGCAAATGTCAAGACAGAGAATTCCTTAAGCTATTGTGTTTATCTTTAATCAAAGTTTAATTTAAGTAAGGATGTACAAAGCTCCCCTCTGTGCGTGCTTGAACCACTCGTTGCGAGAAATCAACAAGGTCTTTTTGGCAGTACGATACAGTATAATGTCTGTTCCTCACACTCAGACTGAAATATTGCATTCCATCTCCATTTATTTGAAAGAACCTTCCTTCTCCATTACTCTTATTCATCCAGTATGAGGTCCACAAGTGTCAATTGAAAATGTTTAAATGCAGGACAGTTGGCAAAAGATTAACAGAAGCTTGTAGCAGATTCTGTCCACAGATGTAAATTTAGTGTCTTTATATTGTTTAACCTCACTCATTATTCACAGCATATTACTCTGGAATCAGTTTAGTTTAAGTGTAGATTGTCAGATAATCTAGATTTACCCATTGAATCAATAGTCCAGTCCACAAGATCATAAACTGTCATAAAATACTGAATCTACTTTGCTTGATTTATCTTTAACAAGCAGTCAGGCTGGTGAATTGCCATTATATTAAAGGTCTCAAAGGAGATGAATTAATTGCTCAATATTTTCAAGTTTATGTGTAAACCGTTACATATTTATGACCATACTGTTTTTTATTAACACCGGTTGTCAGATACACCTTGTTTGGAAGAAAAACACTTCAGTGACACTGTTTTTATATATTGTACACCTCAGTATTGATCTATCTAGAAAATCCAGAGAATCGTGTGCCAAAAGGTCCATGAACACACACATACAGTACACATTTAATTCTCGGCGCACGTGGAACCTCAGATTGCTGGTGTTAATTGTTAACAATGCTAATACACTAATTAACAAATAGAATACACTAAAGTGTAACATAAGTGTAACATTCAATATCTAATGAACAAATGCATCCGTATGTTCGGGAGTTTTCCAGTGCAAACACACAGCTGCACACGGAACACAAAATAAAGCATTCCTCTCTCAAACGACCTAATCGCAGCAGGTCCGCTATAATTACTGTATGCATATGTAAAAACACACACTAATGCACAACTGCACACACACGCATAATGTGGCACACATAAACTTTCTCTCTTATAAGTAGACATCTCCGCTGTTTAGCATAAACACGCCCACGCGTAAAATACTCTACTTCACATCGCCGCAGATCCAGCCAGATGTACCCACGCACAGGAACGAGCAGAGGCACACACACACACATCCACAGAAACAGACATAAGCGCATATGACGCCCCTGGTGTGTAATCACACAGCTCCGACGTCAGTCTTGTGTGTGTGTAGGTGTGGGTGGGTGTGTGTGTGTGTGTGTGTGTGTGTGCGCGCTCATGTGTAACTATTTTCCAAGACGAGCTCAAGCCCTGAGCTGTAATTAGAAGTGCAGCCTAATTAGAAGAGCAAACCTTTGTTTGGCCCTTTGCAGCTTCCATTACCAAAGTCTCTCAGGGCGCATGCATAGATGGACGGCTGATTTAACAGCAGATTCCCATGGATACCCTTCCCGCCCCTGGGAGGAGAGTGGGGTGGCTGTGACGATTATTAAGGCTTGGAAGGGTTAATGCTGTGGGTAATCGCTCCGCCTCCACCACCACCGCTACTGACCACCAGGGGGTGCAAATGATAAAGGTGTAAGAGCCGGCCAGCTATTGGCGTGGGTGGCTAGAGTGTTCTGTAGCTCTTTGTCTCTCTGCCTGTCATTCTGTCTGTCTATCTTTCAGTCTGTAATAGTGCGAGAGCTGTGTGTGTGTGCGTGTGTGTGCGTGGGTTAAGTGTTCGTTCGGGGGAAGTGTCTCTATCAGGGGATGAGTGGGCGATCACTGCAGCTTTGAGTCTCTCTAGTGTGTCCATACGCGTGCATGCCATGCACACGCACACATACAAACACACACACACACACACACACACACACACACACACACACACACACACACACAGCGGTTCAGACTTTTTGACAGACTGTGTGAGCTTCGGGGGAGTTTTGAGCACGGTGCATGACCTAGTCTAATCTGGAACTGAATCTGTTGACGATGCTGACAGCTCTTTGCATTCTGTAAAGACATATCTCGGGGTTCCCTTTAAACCATAATAGCTGGGAACATTAGGCCATTTTTCTTACTCCCAACACACAGACACACACACACACAAACACACACATGCGCACACTCACACTCACATCCAGATGGCTCTTTGTTCTGTGAATGAAGCCAAGCCTGGGCAAACTGAAAAATAAATAAACCCTTTTGAATTAAAACTGCGGTTCGAATCCATAAGCTGTCACACGCAAGCTAGCACACACGCTAGCACACAAGCTAGCACGCACGCTAGCATACAAGCTAGCACACAATCTAGAATGAGGATAGGTTCATTTGTTATTTTTGATAAAATCATCACTTTTATTAAATGCTGTGCCATTTCCCGCCCTAAATTCCATGCAGTTTGATAAATTAATCCTGCATTAAAGGCACACTCTGTAACTTTGTTACAGCTCCCTCCCTCTCTCTTTATCTCTCTCTCCCTCTCTCTGTATCTCTCTCCCCCTCTCCCGCCCTCTCTCCCTCTCTCTCTCTC
>JAOEGT010084803.1:0-14615 GCA_025447795.1 Speoplatyrhinus poulsoni | reverse complement strand
TACGTCTGTGTATCTAGGATACATATGTCTGTGTATCTAGGATACATACTGTACGTCTGTGTATCTAGGATACATACTGTACGTCTGTGTATCTAGTATACATACGTCTGTGTATCTAGGATACATACTGTACGTCTGTATTTTTTGCGTGCCTGCCTTCCTGTCAGGCTGTGGCACCTCCAGGACAACCCATAATAGTCCAGTCTACTTCCAGGGTCCTGCAGCACTCTGTGGACGTGACCGAGGAGGACCGGGGCCCCAGCCGGGGCAACAGGATGGAGATGTCCATCTTCTACGTGATCTACTTCGTGGTCTTCCCCTTCTTCTTTGTCAACATCTTCGTGGCCCTCATCATCATCACATTCCAGGAGCAGGGGGACAAGATGATGGAGGAGTGCAGTCTGGAGAAGAATGAGGTGGGTGCAGTGCTGCAGCCTCTAGTGTTAACTATAGGTGCAGTAATACCTGCTGCAGCCGCTAGGGGCCACTATAGGTGCAGTAATACCTGCTGCAGCCTCTTGGGACCACTATAGGTGCAGTAATACCTGCTGCAGCCTCTAGGGTTAACTATAGGGGCAGTAATACCTGCTGCAGTCTCTAGAAGCCACTATAGGTGCAGTAATACCTGCTGCAGCCTCTAGGGGCCACTATAGGTACAGTAATACCTGCTGCAGCCTCTAGAGGCCACTGTAGGTGCAGTAATACCTGCTGCAGCCTCTAGGGGCCACTATAGGTGCTGTAATACCTGCTGCAGCCTCTAGCGTTAACTATAGGTGCAGTAATATCTGCTGCAGCCTCTAGTGTTAACTATAGATGCAGTAATACCTGCTGCAGCCTCTAGGGGCCACTATAGGTGCAGTAATACCTGCTGCAGCCTCTAGGGGCCACTATAGTTGCAGTAATACCTGCTGCAGCCTCTTGGGACCACTATAGGTGCAGAAATACCTGCTGCAGCCTCTAGAAGCCAATATAGGTGCAGTAATACCTGCTGCAGCCTCGAGGGGCCACTATAGGTGCAGTATGACCTGCTGCAGCATCTAGGGGCCACTATAGGTGCTGTAATACCTGCTGCAGCCTCTAGGGTTAACTATAGGTGCAGTAATACCTGCTGCATCCTCTAGGGTTAAATATAGGTGCAGTAATACCTGCTGCAGCCTCTAGTGTTAACTATAGATGCAGTAATACCTGCTGCAGCCTCTAGGGGCCACTATAGGTGCAGTAATACCTGCTGCAGCCTCTAGTGTTAACTATAGGTGCAGTAATACCTGCTGCAGCCTCTTGGGACCACTTTAGGTGCAGTAATACCTGCTGCAGCCTCTAGGGACCACTATAGGTGCAGTAATACCTGCTGCAGCCTCTAGGGGGCACTATAGGTGCAGTAATACCTGCTGCAGCCTCTAGGGGCCACTATAGGTGCAGTAATACCTGCTGCAGCCTCTTGGGACCACTATAGGTGCAGAAATACCTGCTGCAGCCTCTAGAAGCCAATATAGGTGCAGTAATACCTGCTGCAGCCTCTAGGCGCCACTATAGGTGCAGTATGACCTGCTGCAGCATCTAGGGTTAACTATAGGTGCAGTAATACCTGCTGCAGCCTCTAGTGTTAACTATAGGTGCAGTAATACCTGCTGCAGCCTCTAGGGGCCACTATAGGTGCAATAATACCTGCTACAGCCTCTAGGGTTGACTATAGGTGCAGTATTACCTGCTGCAGCCTCTAGGGGCCACTATAGGTGCAGTATTACCTGCTGCAGCCTCTAGGGTTAACTATAGGTGCAGTAACACCTGCTGCAGCCTCTAGTGTTAACTATAGGTGCAGTAAGACCTGCTGCAGCCTCTAGAGGCCACTGTAGGTGCAGTTATACCTGCTGCAGCCTCTAGGGGCCACTATAGGTGTTGTAATACCTGCTGCAGCCTCTAGGGTTAACTATAGGTGCAGTAATACCTGCTGCAGACTCTAGGGGCCACTATAGGTGCAGTAATACCTGCTGCAGCCTCTAGGGGCCACCCTTACATGTAACCATTAGAGGCAATACGGGGGATGATTAGAGGGCTATTTGCCTTATATGGTCATATTGGTACATAGTAGAGCAACAAGATACCAAACCTGACATTGTAGCGACGAAACACCATGTCTGTCTGTCTCTGTCTGTCTGTCTAACACCCTGACTGAGTCTGTCTGTCTGTCTGTCTAACACCCTGTCTGACTATCTACCTGACACCCTGTCTGTCTGTCTGACTGTCTGTCTAACACCCTGCCTGTCTCCTCTGTGTGCTCCAGAGAGCCTGCATCGACTTCGCCATCAGTGCCAAACCTCTGACCCGCTACATGCCCCAGAACAGGCACACCCTCCAATACCGCCTGTGGCACTTTGTGGTGTCGCCATCCTTCGAGTATACCGTGCTCACCATGATCGCCCTGAACACCATCGTGCTGATGATGAAGGTGACCAGCAGGGGGAAGTATATAACACCATATAGAACAGCAGGGGGCAGTATATAACACCATGAAGGTGACCAGCAGGGGGCAGTATATATGTGTTATAGCGCATATATATATACAGTGCGCGTGTGCGTGCGTGTGCGTGCGTTTGTATGTTTCCAGTACTACTCGGCCCCTGCAGCCTACGACACGGTGCTGAGACACCTGAACACGGCCTTCACCATCCTCTTCTCTGTGGAATGTGTCCTGAAGATCCTGGCCTTTGGTCTCCTGGTGAGGGGGCTCTTGGGGGGGTACAGACCTCTGACCTGTGGCCTCTAAACTGTGGCCTCTGACTTCTGACCTCTGACCTCCATAGAACTACTTCAGAGACACGTGGAACATCTTTGACTTCATCACTGTTCTGGGCAGCATCACGGAGATCGTTGTCGTTTGGCGGGTAAGATGCCACTCCTGTTGCTATGACAACCACATGGCACCATCCATGACCTCCCCCCACTGATTGTCCTGCCTCTGCGTTACACCTGGGGGTGTTTAGAGTGCTTCTCCTCACATCTGTGGATGCCCAGCCTCCAGATGCGCACTAGTGTCTTCTGAATGAATTAACTTCAGTTCAAAAAATTTGGATATAATCTGCACTCAACTCGAAAATATCCCTTGATCCCCGTGGACCCCACGGCAACCACTGCATGCAGTCACTAGCAACCAATAACAGCCACTAGCCACTAGCCACTGGCCACTAGCCACTAGCAGCCACTAGCCACTAGCTAATAGCTACAAGCTACTAGCCACTAGCCACTAACAGCCACTAGCCACTAGCCACTGGCCACTAACAGCCACTAGCCACTAGCCACTGGCCACTAACAGCCACTAGCCACTAGCTACTAGCTACAAGCTACTAGCCACTAGCCACTAACAGCCACTAGCCACTGGCCACTAACAGCCACTAGCCACTAGCCACTAGCCACTGGCCACTAACAGCCACTAGCCACTAGCCACTGGCCACTAGCAGCCACTAGCCACTAGCTACTAGCTACTAGCCACTAGCCACTAACAGCCACTAGCCACTAACAGCCACTAGCCACTAGCCACTAGCAGCCACTAGCTACTAGCCACTAGCCACTAGCCACTAGCAGCCACTAGCCACTAGCCACTAGCCACTAGCAGCCACTAGCTACTAGCTACAAGCTACTAGCCACTAGCCACTAGCAGCCACTAGCCACTAGCCACTGACAGCTACTAGCTACTAGCCACTAGCTACTAGCCACTAGCCACTAGCAGCCACTGACAGCGCTGCCCTCCCGTGTGTTTACACGTGTTATTATTAATGGCGTAGACCTGCTTGACTGTATATCTGTGTATGTGTGTGTGTCTCACATGGTTTACTGCCCTCCCAGTCTGTGGACCAGTTCAACATGGGCTTCCTGAAGCTGTTCCGGGCGGCACGCCTCATCAAGCTGCTGCGGCAGGGCTACACCATCCGCATCCTGCTGTGGACCTTCGTGCAGTCCTTCAAGGCCCTCCCCTACGTCTGCCTGCTCATCGCCATGCTGTTCTTCATCTACGCCATCATCGGCATGCAGGTCAGAGGTCGCGCTGGCCGCACCGCCCTCTGCTGGTGGGACTCGTATCTGACTTTTGACCCCTGGTTCGACAGGTGTTTGGGAACATCAAGTTGGACGAGGACACTCACATCAATCAGCACAACAACTTTAAGACCTTCTTCGGTGCGCTGATGCTGCTCTTCAGGTAGGCTGGGATCTGTAGTCCTGTTGAGGTAGGGCACCCTGGGATCTGTAGTCCTGTTGAGGTAGGGCACCGTGGGATCTGTAGTCCTGTTGAGGTAGGGCACCCTGGGATCTGTAGTCCTATTGGTCATGGTTCTACTAACCAGTAACATCCATGTTGAGTTATGATGCTGATGATTGACATCTTGTGTGTGTGCGTGTGTGTGTGTGTGCGCATGTGTGCAGGAGCGCCACAGGGGAGTCCTGGCAGGAGATCATGCTGTCCTGCCTGGGGGGCAAGCCCTGTGAGCAAGACTCCTCCCACCCACCTGCAGCACTGGCCTCTGACCAGGAGGGGGGCTGTGGGACAGAGTTTGCCTACTTCTACTTTGTGTCCTTCATCTTCTTCAGCTCATTCCTGGTAGGTCAGCTGAGAGAGCCTGTTGGTTCAAATGATCGGTGGTGTCAGCGGTCATTCAAAGTGGACATGTAGCTGTGATGTTAGTGTCTACAGTTACTCCTTCATATCTATTAATACATTCATGATTCTACATAACATGCCTAATATTACGTTTTTACTTCACAATGCAGTTGTAACATGAGATGTGCAGTAGGGGTGTAAATCACCAGAGACCCCACGATACGATATTATCAGGATACATATGCCACAATATATTATTGCGATTTAAAAAATATTGCGATATTTTGCAATGTCTTACTTTTTACAACTTCAAATAATGTCCCCAAAGGACAACTTTGTCAACATTGGTTTGTTCATCTCACATAAATTGTGTTGCTGCAAATGATTGTCAAGCCGACTAACTGGCATGAACATGTCATAAATATTGTATACACCAAGTTAAATTCTCATGTGCAATTTATATAATAAAATTGCGGTACTTGATTCATCTAAATGTATCGCATAAATTAATATTTGCCTGTTGCTACATTTTCTTTGACCAAAAGTCAAGGCAATGACAGATCAACACTGACATCTTGACCTTATACCTCTACAGAGAGGCAGTAGTAAAAATGTAAAACATGATCTGCAGGCTTCCACAACTCTTGCATAATTGCATATTAAGCCGTGCTGGGCACAGAGCGCACCATTCTTATATTCTTTCCAGTGTTAAATGACTCGTTAGGTTGGGCCCACCATTAATCTTTTTGTTGCGTTTTAATTAATTAATTCATCGAAATTACTGTGTTATTTTGTAAATATGTAATTAGAACAAACGTATCTAGACAACATCAGGTCCTGGGATAGTTTGACAGTGATAGCTGACAACAGTAGTTTTGTCCAAATGGAGAATGCTTGTCGCATTCCACCTACTCTACCAACCCAACCTGCATGTCTCCACAGCAACACTACGGTCACACATCAGAATGTTTGACACGTTCTCACCTACTCTACCCTTTTATGCAGAGTCCAATACGGCTGGGTTTGGTTTTCTTAGCGAGGGAGAAGAAAAGAGCCTGGCTCCGCCCCACTATGCTCTCAACACAATTTATTCTGCTGAGATTAAAGTCTGGAAACCCTGTTAGCATTAACGTTACACAGCCACCCTGCTGGAGGACCAATCAGGGTGGGACAGTGAGATGTTAGCATTAACGTTACACAGCCACCCTGCTGGAGGACCAATCAGAGTGGGGTAGTGAGATGTTAGCATTAATGTTGCACAGCCACCCTGCTGGAGGACCAATCAGGGTGGGACAGTGAGATGACGTTGAAGTCAAGAGTGTTTATAATCGGTGGTAGAGCTAGATGAGGAGATCAAAATAATTGTTACAACACCGATTGGTTTTGCGCTGTCCAATAGTTACATAATGAACCAGAGGTCTACGCCCAGTAGGAGGAAACGACGTGAATATTTCCCTATAGAGCAAGGCCAGACCATATTCACAAAGTGAATTTGGTCTGGCTACACCAAGCTAGAATGAAAGCAAGCCTTAGCAAAAGTAACTAAAGGGGCAGAGCTATCAGTGCAATCTTTTAGCGTTAATCTTTTTGTTGCGTTATTAATTCATGAATTCATCGAAATTACTGTGTTTTTCCCCGCGACCCGACTCTGGATAAACGGTTGAAGATGGATGGATGGATACTGTATTATTTTGTAAATATGTAAATAACTGAGATATTTCTAATTTAAATTAATAATGCGACCAATTACTGCCTTGATTCTCATGATGTGTTTATTATAAACATTTTATAAGTTATATGTTTATAGAGGAACATCTTGTAGCTACAGACATAGGGCTCTATACATGCCAGTTGTCTCTACTGCCCTCTGCTGTCCAGATGCTGAACCTGTTTGTGGCTGTGATCATGGATAACTTTGAGTATCTGACTAGAGATTCCTCCATCCTGGGACCTCACCATCTGGATGAGTTTGTCCGAATCTGGGGGGAGTATGACCGCGCTGCCTGGTCAGTGGTGTTCACACCAGCAACACAAGCACAGTGAATACACACTTAATAAGCAGTTAATAAACAGTTAATAATCAATTAATACACGGTTAATGCATGGTTGATACACAGTGAAGACACAGTTAGTACACAGTGAAGACACAGTTAATACACAGTTATTACACAGTGAGGACACAGTTAATGCACAGTTATTACACAGTGAGGACACAGTTAATACACTGTTAATAATCAATTAATATGCGGTTAATGCATGGTTGATACACAGTTAATACACAGTTATTACACAGTGAAGACACAGTTAATACACAGTTATTACACAGTGAGGACACAGTTAATGCACAGTTATTACACAGTGAGGACACAGTTAATACACTGTTAATAATCAATTAATATGCAGTTAATGCATGGTTGATACACAGTGAAGACACAGTTAGTACACAGTGAGGACACAGTTAATACAGTTAGTACACAGTTATTACAATGTGAAGACACAGTTAAAAAACAGTTAATAAACAGTGAATATGCAGTGAACACACAGTTAATACACAGTGAATACACAGTTAATACACAGTTAGTACAGAGTGAAGACTGTTAACACAATACATAGTGAATACACATTAAATACACTGTAAACATGAGCTACTGTGCTTGGCTAACTGGTCATATTTTCAATCTAAAGAAGATTGTAGTACTCACATAATATATACGTTTAATTTGATATTATTTTATTATTATTATTGTTATTAATATGTAACTAACAGTGAAATAACTACATGTGCTTTAAGGTTAGTAGCTCCATGTTCTCTTCTCTGAGCTTAAGTCCTCTATGATGGTTCCTGAGTCATTCTGAGAAGCTTGATCCTACAGAACATGTTGATGTTATGGACTGCTATGGTTTTTGAGTGTATGGTGTGTGTGTGTGTGTGTGTGTGTGTGCGTGAATGCGTGTGTGTGTGCGTGAATGCGTGCGTGTGTGTGTGTGTGCGTGCACTAACATCAGTGTGTTTCCAGCGGTAGGCTCCACTATAAGGACATGTACAAAGTTGTTCGAACGATCTCTCCTCCCCTGGGCTTTGGGAAGAACTGTCCCCATAGGGTGGCATGCAAGGTTAGGCACCGCCCCTGTCTCCTCCCCCTCTCTCCTCCCTCCTACCTGGGTACCAAGACACAGGCTAGTGTGTGTGTGTGTGTGTGTGTCAGAGCTACCAGGCAGCGTCAGCGCCCCCTGCAGGGCTGTGTTGGTGCTCCTTCCTACCTCTTTCCTATGGTGAGCACTATGGTGTGTGTGGTTTGTTTGCTCGTCCTCCCCACGGATCTCTCTCTCTTCCTCCAGGGTTTCTATGTTCCTCCCAGGCATAGAAAGACACCAGCCTGCCTCTCCTCCTTCGTCTGACCACGAGAATAATCCTTCTCTCTGTCTCCCCCCTGTCTCCCCCCCCCCCCCTTTCACATCTTCTTGGGGTTTATTCTGGGAATGCGACCTCTTTTCTGTCTCTTCCTTCATCTGACATCACCTCCTCCTCCCCTTCCTCCCCCCTCCTCTGTCCACCGTCTCCTCTGGTGCCCCCTAGTGGTCGTATCCATTACACTGACATGTATGAGATGCTGACCAACATGTCGCCCCCTCTTGGCCTGGGCAGGAAATGTCCCTCCAAGCTGGCGTACAAGGTACCAGTGGGCAGAGGGCCAGGACCTGTGGTTTTAAAAGTGTTGCTCAGGACCTGCCTCGCACTGCTCTCTGCACCTCCTCTCCTAGGCTGACACTGCTCTCTGCACCTCCTCCACAAAGTGGACAGTTGTTTTTCAAACATAGATCTCGAGTCATTAACTAATTGGTTATTGAGCAATGACTTGTTGTAGCGTAACCAACAAGCCTGTGTAGGTTAAGGGCTGGTTTGGGTCTCAAGCTGTGAGCTAGTTTCTGTTGATCCTGGGTCAGTTTGAAAAGCACTGCGCTGTGTTCTTGATCTGGCTGTTCTGACATGGCTTTGCATCTCTCCGAGGCATCCTTGTGTTTGTCTGTTGTGTCTGTCTGGCTTCTGTGTTGGGCTAACGTGGCTACTGACGGCTAACCAGGCTAATAAGCAGCAGCTGGGTTTACATGGACACTTTTTAGCTTTTCTGAATGGAATCATTCCGATTGAAGATTATGGGTTGCCTGTTTACATGGATGTCACCTAATCAGGTCAGGTGTTTACATGGGATGTCATCGTGTGACCAGCATCAGACGTCAACAGTAGCGTAAGACGGGGCATGAGCAGAATAACGCAACCAGGAAGTAATCCGGTTTGATTGCTTACGTGGTAGAATTCTTCTTTCAATCTGGTCATGGATCAGGTTATTCTACCCCTCTGCTTCGGGTAGGGATTTGAACCCGAGACCAATTGGAATAATAGGGTCCATGTAAAAGCAGCTGATGTGTCACTGGTGGAAGTTTGTCTTTCATAATGCTCCTAATGTTTACTACCTGCATGCACTTGTCTGTGGCGGTGTGTGTCTGTGTGTGTGTGCAGCCAGCACACAAGCTCCAATGTCTGTGCATGGTCTGTCTAAGTGGTTTTCTATACTTAACACATAATACATTTATTGACATCTGTCTGTTACTGTAGCCTAGGATACGTGAGGCATGATTTGTCTTCATATTGTAATAACTTGAAGAGACGTTTCTCCCACTGACAAGCCTAGAAGCAGAGGACACATAGTAAACACACACGTCTATAACAAGCACTTTACAATATGAAAACATATATTTGTGAAAGAAATACTTTGTGTTGTGTTGAGATGAAGTTTCTCTGTATAGACTACCAGTCTCTACATATATACCAGTCTAAACCAGTATATACCAGTATATACTGGTTTATGCCAGTCTACACCTGTCTAAACCAGTCTATACCAGTCTATACTAGTCTAAACCAGTATATAATATTTACCAGTCTATACCAGTCTATACTAGTCTAAACCAGTATATAATATTTACCAGTCTAAACCAGTCTAAACCAGTCTAAACCAGTATATAATATTTACCAGTCTAAACCAGTCTAAACCAGTCTAAACCAGTCTCTCCTGTCTCCACCAGCGGCTGGTGCTGATGAACATGCCGGTGGATGAAGGGATGACGGTGCACTTCACCTCCACCCTCATGGCTCTGATCCGCACCGCCCTGGAGGTGAAGATCGCCCGTGGTGAGACCCTCAGGCTGTTGTCATGACGATCTCACTGTCCACACAGCTGATTAGCAATTATACAACTATGTGTGTGTGTGTGTGTGTGCAGGCGGGGAGGACCAGGGCCAGATCCATGTGGACCTCCAGAAGGAGATCAGCCTGATCTGGCCTCACCTCCCCCAGAAGACCCTGGACCTGCTGGTCCCCCTGCATAAAGGTGGTTACTGTGGTAACCATGAGTTAATGAATATAAAGCTGTGTATTTAAATAGTTAGTTTCCTCTGGAATAAGCAGTGGGGGAGTTAATGAACCTTTGCAGGGGTCTCTAGGGGTCATAGGGTCACTATGGAAGATCTGTAGGGTCATAGGGTCACTCTGGTCTGTATGGGTCAGAGGGTCACTCTGGAGGGTCTGTGGGGTCTGGGGTAGTCTGGGGGGACCCAGGGGAGTCTGTGGGGGTCTGGGGTAGTCTGTGGGGACCCTGGAGGGTCTGTGGGGTCTGGGGTAGTCTGGGGGGACCCTGGGGGGTCTGTGGGGGTCTGGGGTAGTCTGGGGGGACCCTGGGGGGTCTAGGGGGTCTGGGGGCTCTGTGGGGGTTCCATATGACAGTGCTCCTGCCGTGTGTGCTGCAGCCAGCGACATGACCATAGGCAAGATCTACGCGTCCATGATGATTATGGATTATTACAAACACAACAAGGCCAAGAAGCTCCGTCAGCTGCTGGAGGAACAGGTTGGTGTGTGTGTGTGTGTGTGTGCATGTGTGTGTGTGTGTGTGTTGTCACATTTATTGTGTTGCTAGGCAGTTTGCGTTGCTAGGCACTAGGGCTAAACGATTTTGTAAAAAAATCAAATTGATATTTTTTTGGTAGATATTGCGATTTGATTTGCGATATTTTTCTTTCCTCTATAAGTCTATAAATTACCTCTATAAGTTCAATATATATAACACAATTAAAACATGTTGTGGAGCATTACCACATGAGATGGCATCAAATTATTAACTGCTCTATATCAAAATTAAAAGATGACAGCATAAATATACAGGATTCATTTCTGTAAGCAAGGATTTATTGCATTTTAGGACATGCACATTGGCAATTTTAGACATTTTTTTAGATGTGCTCAAGCACAATTAAATTGCATTTCAGCATCCCTAAAATAATCAAAATAATAATTATGATTATGATTAATTATGATTATTATTTTCAGAATTTTTTTTTACCAATGTTTGAGCTCTCTAATGTTACATTTTTGCTTGCTTGTTAAGAGATTGAACAAACATATACAGGTATAAACACAGCCTGTTCATTGTTATACAGTGAAATTAGTGATTTAGCAGGCACTCATTAGACCCTTCCTAAGTATGTGATCCTAGAAACTCCCCTGGGGATGCGTCCTGCTCGAACTGTAGTTCCACTGTTCCAGTGTCTGTGCACCTTGACGTTCTTATTGTTTTATGGCTCTTATTGGTGATCGGCCAATCAGTCAGAACTAAGCCGGTTATGTGACCTGTTGTTTACACAGATGCGGCACACATTACTTATCGTGGACATTATCTAGCTCTGTTCAAATCGCAAATGCGGTTTGAAATCGATTAATCGTTCAGCCCTACTAGGCAGCATGCGTTGGTAAGCAGCGGTCTAACAGCCTTCTCCCAACAGAAACACGCTCCCATGTTCCAAAGGATGGACGCCTCCTCCCTGCCTCAGGAGATCCTGTGCAGCGCCAAGACCCTCCCCTTCCTGTCTCACAGTACCTCTTCTGCCCTGTAAGGCTCCTCCTCCTGCTCCTCTTCCCCTGCTCCTCCTCCTCTAGTCTCCTCCTCCTCTAGTCTCCTCCTCCTCCTCTTCTAGTCTCCTCAAGTCTCCTTCTCCAGCTCCTCCTCCTCTAGCCTCCTCCAGTCTGTGTAATGTCTCTGTCTCGCAAAGATACCCTGTCCACAGGAGAATAATGACTTTATACCTATTGTTCTATCCTCTTTGTGATGAAGTGTTTGGAGAAGCTACAGAGGGATGTAGGCCCACAGCTAGACCCCCACCAGTTTGCATACAGACACCACAGAGGCACTGATGATGCTATAAACAGCTTAGTGCACTCAGTGACTAAGCACCTTGAGAATCCCAGGGCCTGTGCCAGACTGCTGTTTGTAGACTTCAGTTCAGCCTTTAACACCCTGCAGCCCCTTGTTCTCCTGGAAACACTGCAACAGATGAACGTCAATCCCTCCATTATCAAGTTCAACCAGTACAACCCTATTTTGTAACCAAGCGCACCCAGCAGGTCAGGGTGAACAGGACCTTGTCCAGACCCGTGACCATCAGTACTGGTGCCCTCTAGGGTGCGTTAGTTCCCCTGTCCTGTTTACCTTATACACCAATGAATGTGTATGCAGCACTCCAAACAATTACATGATTAATGTTCTGACAACACCGCCATCTTGGGCCTCAAGTACGACACATCAGACACTGCTACATACAAATATGAGATCAATAACTTTGTTCAGTGGTGCAACAAACACTTTCTCAATCTTAACACCGAGGAGACTTATTTTTCAAGACAGGCCTAAAAAATTATTTCAGATCCCAGCTTCTTCCCTCAGGTAGACGCATCAGAATACCCCAGTGCAGACTCAATCGCATTAAAAAGTAATTTGTTCCCTTGTCTATTAAAGCCTGTAATGCTAAGCTAGCCAGAAGAATTAATAGTTTTGCTCTCAATAATTTATTGGATTTTTTATGAAAATGTTTTTATTATAGAGTTTTTAAGTTTTGAATTTTTACAAAATGCCTTCCATTTTTTTATACTGACCAATAAATCATTAGATTTTTGTCATGTACTGTATAGGTACTACTATGTAGGTACCGGTATGTATGTATGCATGCATTGGGAATCTTTGTATGAATTTTACTGTTTGTCTGTATTTCATAAACAGCAGATTTTGCACTGTGCAATGTGTCAAAGACAATTTCCCCATGGCGCAATAAAGTCTATCTATCTATCTATCTATCTATCTATCGATTGCTCCAGCAGGGGGGGCTTTGTGGCTCTGAGCCCCCTCTCCCCTCAGGACATGTTCATGCAGCCTCTGGCCCCTCCCACTATGGACTACCAGCCCCCCTACCACTGCTACAAGCACACACACGCACAGGTAACACACACACACACAGGTAACACACACACACTTACCCACACAAACAAACACTCTGACCCTGAGCCCGGTGTATTCCCCAGGTCCCCCAGGAGGGGGCGTACAGGAAGGTGCTGTGTGGCCCGGTGCTGCGCTCCCCCATCAGGGCCTCCCCCACCAGGGCCTCCCCCATCAGGGCCTCCCCCATCAGGGCCTCGTCCATCAGGGCCTCGTCCATGCCCCGCCTGGTGGAGCCCCAGGTGACGCATGCTAGCACTAAGCTAGGTGCTAATGCTATGCTAGCACTAAGCTAGCTGCTAATGCTATGATAGCACTAAGCTAGGTGTTGATGCTATGCTAATCCTGAATATAAAGTTGTGGTACTAATGCTATTATAGTAATTATAATGCTGTGCATGTGTTTGTGTGTGTGTGTTTGTCTGTAGTCGGGGGCAACAGCAGACAGGAAGTTGATGAAACGTTCCTTCTCCACCATTGGAGACCAGTGTGTGAATGGTCCCTGGCAGGACGAGTTCTCCCTGGAGAAGATTAGCCCTGACCACACCCCCAGACCCCGTGCCTGCAGCTCCAGAGGTTACCTATTTACTACCACTTCACAGTACTAGTACAGTATAAATACTACCATGTATACACTACATATGGAAATACTACCACTGTCTACAGGACTACTGCAGTATAAATACTACCACAGTCTACAGTACTACTGCAGTATAAATACTACCACTGTCTACAGGACTACTGCAGTATAAATACTACCACAGTCTACAGTACTACTGCAGTATAAATACTACCACTGTCTACAGGACTACTGCAGTATAAATACTACCACTGTCTACAGTACTACTGCAGTATAAATACTACCATGTATACACTACATATGGAAATACTACCACTGTCTACAGTACTTCTGCAGTATAAATACTACCACTGTCTACAGTACTACTGCAGTATAAATTTACTATATTCCCTATTCTACCCATATACTGTATAATATGCTATTTGACCAGGCATAGTTTTGGCCAGCTATATTTCAGTGGGGTCCTAAGGCCTAGTGAGACTGCAGTAGTGATCTAGGTAGATCATTGATATGGTCGTCATTGTCCCGTTGAGTTGTATGCGTTCCTGCACAATATACACATAGTTAGAGGGTACCCACATAGATACATAGATGTGCATCTGTATGGACCTGGAAACATATTGATTACTGTGCCTATGATTATTTTATATAATGTCAGAGAGGTGTTCATTGTCTCCACATCTACTCCGCGCAGGAGACCCTCAACAGGAGACCCTCACTAGCCAGGGCTCTACAGAGGTCTTCAACGTTTTTCAGGCCAAATTACCCCTTGGCTAATAGAAACATGGCACAGGGACCCCCTATCACATATGGTATAAAATACTGCGTTGCCGGGGCAACAATAATGTGTAGGATAGTGCCATGTAGTAGGCCACTAACTAAGCAATTACAATAATTAGACAGATTTATATAGCACAGATTGTATTTATGTTAATGTTTCTTTTCTGACATTTATTTTTGGACAAAAATACGTTTGGGATCGAATAATTTGACACCCTGCAGGACCTCTGAGGAACCCTTAGGGGTCCTGGACCCCCTGTTGAAGACCTCTGTGTTAACCCTCGCGCTGTACTATGCGTCAAAATGACCCGGTGCACTTGCCAGTAGAGGGCAGCAACCACAACACG
>JAOEGT010084781.1:0-14616 GCA_025447795.1 Speoplatyrhinus poulsoni | reverse complement strand
GGTTTGGGGTCCCCTGCTGAAGCTGCTGCCCCCGCGACCCGACTCTGGATAAGTGGATGAAGATGGATGGATGGATGGATAAAATTAATACAAGCACAAAAGTAGAATATTTTTCCCTTAATAATAATGGTATTATGTCATGTGCAAGGGGATAACAGTGGCTCAGCCCCACTGCAACCGTGATTGGATTCACCTACTGCAGGCCAAAATCTAGCTTGTCATTGGTCAGAAAAGGGCAGGGTGCCTACCGCAGTCATCGGTCTTCCTGTTGTCTCCTGGATCCACGTGGACCAGCTGCAGTATGAGCGGTCGCCTGGTAACGACGCCCGTCCCACGGGGCAGCAGATCTCTGCCAACCAGGCTCTCGAGCACAGAGCTCTTACCACTGCTCTGCGTTCATGGAAAAAACAAACGCAGAGCAGCGATACAGAAGATACAGGTGGCACATTAAAAAATTATCATTATTATTATTATTATTGTCATGAACCGACCCTGCAACACACCAGTTCCAAACATGCAAGGCTGACTGCCCCCTGATTTCTCCTTAGCGCTGACCTGAGTTCATAGAAGTTGGAGTGGGGTGATTGATAGGTGTCTATAAATTGGATTGATTGAAGATAAGGAAATGGACTCAGTGGCTTGACAAGTAGGGTTCTAGCCCCCATTTGTGACTGGGTAGTGGGTACAAGTCATGAACGGGCCTAGGAGGATCATACCTAGGGATGGGACCATATACGATATTGTTTATCGCGATAAAAATACTGGCGATAATCGTATCGAGGTGAATGTCCATTATCGTGATAATCATGAATATCCTCACATAAATATGAATATTATCACAAGTGACTTGAACAAAGCTGTCTAGCTCACATGTGCAGTCCAATTGTATTAATGTACTAATTGATTTATTAGCCTGCATCTTTCTAGTCAATCACAAACATTGCTGAAGGCTCGGCTTGCATTGTGTCCTCCACATAAAAAATATAAATCTGATTTGTTTCAAAACAAACATAATCACACAAAAAAAAGATAGTACACATGTGTCATGATAATACAAAATATTGTTTCTTAACAACATTTAAGACAAAGTGATTCCATATGTTTTAGTGCCATTTTAAGAGTTTAATAATAATATAGGAAATAATCGCGATAATATCGTCTATCGCAATTATTTTGTTCAGGATAATCGTGATATGAATTTTTCATATCGTCCCATGCCTAATCATACCACACACACATAGGTAAGGTAATACATTTATTATATGGCTATGCACCAGTGCAACAAGATGCCCTATAATCATATTCTTCATCGGCCATAGAGAACGGCTGTTCTCTAAGGCTACCTACAGTGCCGGTCCGGTACGGTAATGCATTATATGCATCTATAGTTTAACTAACAAAGCAAGATATAGCATTGAATGCCCTGGTATACTGCATTTACCTGGGTCCCCACGACTGCAATCTGAGGAAGGTGGATTATATCCGCTCCCACTGTGTTGAACACATCTTGGAGCTTGTTAATAACCGGTATAAGGGCCTCCATGTCGAGAAAAAGGGCACCCTTTCAGTTATGAAATAAAATAAATCTCTATACTACTGATGGAGCCAAAGTCATTCAATGTCTCAACGCCACCATTGCAACGACGCAACTGGGTGCGACGCTGGGATTTGTAGTTATTTAATGGTCAAGTACCACAATCCAGACATCGTAAAGAACTACACCATCGTAGTTTGCTTCCGGACGAGTCCCATCTGTTTGACTATTTCTGTAGCGCATGCGCGCACACGTTACTGTTGACATTGCTAGCTCGATAGCGAATAGCGGCGGTGTGTGTAGAGTCTTGTTTTCATGCATGAATTAGTCTAACATTGACTATTGTTTTACAAGCACCTATTCTTTTGTTATTTTCCAACATGCTACAATTTCTGGTGAGTTTATCAAGTGATTTGTGTGCCGTACTGTACTTTAACGAATCTTGTGGTCAGTTATGGAGATGCTCGACATGCCAACGATACCACAGTAAGATAGCTTTTGGTTTTATATGACTGAAAAGTCATCTGACAGCCGATCTGGATGACTTTTAGATTTTTTAAACGATTAAAATACATGGTACGTGTACTCGTTTTCCATAGTAAATATATACACAGTGTATGTAGGCTATGAGCTTATACAATCATAGCATAGACTTCTACCGTACCGTAGTCAGTTTCTTTCTGCTAAGACGAACTACTAACATTGTGTAAATGAATGCTCGTTGTGTTATTAAATATTATTAAATATTATTAAATATGGTGTTTTGGTGTTGTGTGCCCTGTATTTGATCACAATGGCGTATATTTCCAGGTCGGCTTCACTCTGGGTAACGTAGTGGGAATGTTCCTCGCTCAAAACTATGATGTAAGTAAAGTTGAATTTGTTCTGGTGACACCACGCAGGTCACGTACCGCTGGTTTTAGTCATTTCCTTACTATTCTGACGCCTCTGCATTTCCGTGTAAAGGTTCCCAACATTTCCAAGAAAATAGCAGATTTTAAGAAAGACGTGGAGGCCAAAAAGAAACCCCCAGAGTGACCTGGATCCATGAATGCAACGAGGACATGCAGTCAAGTGGACATTACACAGATGTGCGATGGGAGAAGATATACACCAATAGACTATTTAATAGTTTTCAGTTAAGCTTGCGTGTGTAAATTGCCAAAATATACATTTTGTAAAATATTTGATAATATGAGCGCTGCCTTACACTTTGGTGCATATTCTTACTGTAGTCAAATGTTCACTTTAACATTACTTTATTTGAATAACTTTTTAATGCATATGTACTTTATTAATACCAAAGATATGTTGACCGATCTTCATGCATACATTACACTCTAAAAGTTTGTATTTATACACAAGTTTTCTCAAATGTATCATTACAGGATGAAGTTGCAGGTCTGTCTGGTGGCTTGCATTAAATGTTTCAATAACCAATACTTTCTTGTTGAAGAGAAAATACATAATTATGACCTGTCAGCTTCTAATAAATTCACTGAATATGTTAATGAGTTTAGTTTTTCACGTAATGTAGACGTATTAAGAAAGACCATTTTGCTTGATCCTATTACTTTGAAACCAATAGTGGTACATAGTAACAAGCTACATGACTACTTTTGTACGCCAGGTGGTGCCATTGCCGTCGAAAGTAGTAATTTACCTAATAAAAAAAAACAACCAGTGATTCTGATTTTATCCTTTAATAGGCAATTCCTGCAGTTGGGCGCTTAAGTAAAAGTGAAAAATAATCTATTTCTTTTTCTTGCCCTTCTGCTTCCTTCCCTTCTTCTTAGTTGGATTTTGCCAACCAAACCCTGTGAACGTCAGACAGTCAGCTGCATTGTGCGCAATGTAGTAGATGTTCTCCATGGCTGTCGGGCTGGAGAAGTCAACCTCTGAGTTGGTCGTTATTTTGGCACTTGAGCCCTTGCTGGACGACTTCTTCTGCCCTTTAGCGTTCCTGGCTGGTTTAGAACTACGGGACTTTGATCTTCTCGTTTTTGTAGTCTGTGGATACAAAATAGCCTAGATTTTAATTTTATCTTTGGTTATTACATTCTAAAATAGTGTAAATAAAACATTACCCTACCATTATGGCATTCACTTCCAATTCATTTCACTCTCAAGGTGTCTTTATCTGTAAAATTAAAATGTTTACACTGCTGTGTGAATACTTGCTTATGAATATGGAATGGCACGCGTGACTGGTAGAATAGCAGAGATATGGACTATTGGGAGCGGATTCTCACTACGAGCATCAAAAACCCGTGCTGGGCTTGGTTAGGTGTTCCAATCCGATAACACTGGCTTTACATTGATTTAACATTATCAACATGCATAGCCTAATGGCTACGATATAATTCTACAGCGACTGAATGGCCTACAGCAAACCTTTCCAGGAATTTAAACACAAGATGAGATTAAAGGTAAACTGTTACTTATTAAGAATTATCTTACCAGAAATAACTTGGCACCTTGGAAACAGATTGGTTTAGGTTGGTAGGTCGGTCTTAGTTGGGAGCATTTTGTTGTCATAGAGATTCGCAGAAGCAGTGTGTGAATGAATGCGGTAGTCGCTGCAAATTCCCTGCAATACGTTTCTTTTGTTCTAGTTCTAGACTCAAGTTCCTACTGGCTTTAAACTCACGTACATGTATTGTAAATCAACATACATCATGGTCAGATATAGTTTCTGGCATAGAAAATAGTCAGAAACCAAATTATCTTTTTATTCTTAGTTTTGACAAGAGGCAATAACTTGTTGATAAGACACTGGTTTTCAAAGTCTTTGGCGGTAGCCATAAGCCCTTGCTTTCATGTGTGATTTTTGACATCTGTGTAATATCTTAAATTTGTTACATTCTATGAAATGTAAAACTAAATAGCATGCATTAGCTCGAGTTCCTTGCCATGCATTATATAGGCTATATACACACAAAAACCACAATAAAAGTGCAATCATTTACAGTATAGGGAGTCCAATATGGACTCAGAAACTGTTGTCTGTTGTAGGCAGACATTTATGACAATGTCACAATCAAGGTATGACAAGCCGTTATACATGTTTGAAAATACCCAAACAAAATATGACAAAATGTAGATAAGTTACATTATCATCGATGTGCCCTATCCAAATCACTAACAATCAATAAACACAAAATGTGCCTCGTCTGAACAATACCACCTGTGCTTCAACATTAAGATGAAATATAGTAGTGATTATGAGTTCAACGGACCATCTGCACCGAGCCAGAGTGTTATTGTTACTTTCCAGGGCTAAACTGGTGTAAAACCATGCATCCAGCTGTAATGTATTATGTATGACTGTAATTATGCAAAACAAGTGTTAAGTGGAAAAAAAAACAGTTATGTCTTAGAGGAAGCAGTTAATCTCAGTACTGACGATTCACACGAGAAAGTAAATCATTCAGCCATGGAGGACATGCGTACGTAGGCACGCACGTACACACGTAAACACTCTACCACCGCGTTAAGACACTGACTGCATACCTAAGTGGCAAACAGAAAAAGGACTACAGTATTCTTTATGTGTGTCGAGACAAGACCAGGGGACAAGTGGAGGCTCCACCATTGGTGTTTTCTGTGTGGAGATGAGCTGGACAATCATGTGGATGATGATGATTAGTCTACTGTGTGGAGATGAGCTGGACGATCATGTGGATGATGATGATTAGTCTACTGTGTGGAGATGAGCTGGACGATCATGTGGATGATGCGTGAGCCGCGCGGGCACGTGCACAGGTCCACGCTTGGGTTCCTGATCTTGTCCTCCAGCAGCTGGTCCAGCTCCCAGCGCAGGTCCTTCACCAGCTCGGCAACCTGGAACACAAACACACCTCCGTTTCCACTACCTCCACCACACCATTATAGATCGGGCAGTGGGTATGGCGTGGGGCGACAGGTGATCAAGAAACCCCCCTAACCCTTGACCAAGGGCCAAGGTGTCCCCGAGCAAGACACCTAACCCAATACTGCTCCCGGTGGTCAGGTGGCACCATGCATGGCTGACACCTCATCGGCGTGTGAATGCATGGGTGAATGGGAGTCTATACTGTACAGCGCTCTATAAAGCGCTGTATAAATGCAGTCTATTTATCATCACTAATACAGGGTTACGTGGAGCCTTTTATAGGTCCTTTGGCACAGTGGTCCTCACAAGTTTGGAGTGTGAGGACTATTTTAACAGCAGCTGTTTTCAATAAAGCTATCACTACAGCTTCCACCAGGCTAACAGTAATCACAACTATTCATATCTCCAAATGTTTTGTCAATTCGGCTAAAGAACTGTTTTCACGCCAAGCTAATTACGTGATTTAGCAAAGCAAGACTTGTGTTTTTGTTTGCTGCTACACAGTGAATATAAAGGTTGACTCATCTGGCTCACAGTTGGGATTATGATGAGTTTGTTTTCACAGCGCAAGACACTGTAGTCCCACTGACCTGGTGTGAGGAAGCGGCGAACCGGATCCAGCCGTCGTCCAGGGAGACGACAAACTCCCCCTTGTGCAGCTCCACGTTGACCTGGCCACCTCCGAACAGCACCAGCGGGTAAACCGACACCATGCTGCAGTCTCGGATGAACACGCGGCTGGTCTTCACCTTCTCGTGGTAGACCAGGTAGGGGCTGTCATAGTGGCGCACCTGGAGGCACCCCACCGGAGACAGAGGAGTGGTTAGGGAGGGGGGTGGTCTTCTTGTGCTTTATCTGCGTTTCACCTCCGACCAGGTGCACTTGCTGGTATCTCAAACTGTGCTTTAATCTGCATTTACAGGATACATGGAAAGAGATCAGGGTTCCTACTCAGTCAAATTCCCTGACCTTTACCTGACCTTTCCCCCCCGACCTTCAACGATGCCAAACGAATGAAAAACAGGCCACCAGAACGACGCCTTTGTAAACGCGTCAGCCAGCATGGCGACGATATACAAACTGAAAAGTAACGAGATTTCACGTAGGACCTACTCATGTAAACATTCAAACCAATATTTTCATTATTTCTGGAGACATCTCAAAATGTAATGCAACATTGATAAATGGCAACTAAAACGTAAACATACTGCATACAAAAGTTCATGATATTCCATGATTCGAGTCACAAAATAATAAAATCTAATGACTTTCCATGTCTGGGATAGGCATTTAAATACAACGATATTCCAGAAAAATCCCATGATTAGTGGGAACCCTGAGACGTGCATATTGAATAATGTACAGGAGGTTTGTTTCTGGTCACATACAGATGAATTATTATAGTTGTTGACAAATGCAGTACATTATTTTGTCCACTGGGTGGCTTCAGAAACTGGGATTTGAATCCCGTCACTGATTACTAACATCAATCTGGACTCTGGTTTATTGATTCCTTACAGTGTAGTTCACGGAGGAGGGGTGCACGTGAACGCAGCCGTCGTTCTTGGTCATGAAGCGGAGCTCGTCTGCTTTGGGCTGCATCTTCACCGCTCCTTTGCTGGTCTGCTTGTACTTCCCCTGGGGGGAATGCACCTGGCGGGCGTGCACACACACACACACACACGCACACATGCACACACACACACACACACGCACACACACACACACACATGCACACATGCACACACACACACACACACACAAAGATCCAACATCCACAGAATGCTGAGTCAACACAAAGACCAAAAGCCAAGTACACCACACCTCCCCCTAGTGTTTACATCACCATACTGCAGGCGTTCACTTACAGTCCTTCAGGCCAGATGTCAGCCTGGGGCCACTCTCTCTCAAACCCCGCATCCCCTCCCACATCACACCCAATGATACGGATACGAAAAGCCCATTAACATGCAGCGGTGTTCCACCACCACCACAACAACAAACACAAAACAAACAGTCCTCTCGCTGATCATCACGTCTAGCTAGTATCAAATCTGCAGCAGGGTGTATGGTACGTATGAGTATGTCTGTATATCGTCTCTGATGTCTTGTGACTTATGTTGCTGCAAACCAATTTCCCTACAGGGACTTGCTAAGCAAGTAAAGTATCCATCCATCCACCCATCCACCCACATTTTTGAACTTCCCAGATGAAGAGTACTTGACTACTGTTGTCATGGAGACATTTTGTCATAGCACTCACCTGGACTACGTTGGGGTACAGCGCAGCACACAGCATGGCAGACACCAGCCGGATGTTGTCCGAGTTCAGGTTGGCCTGGGAGGGGAGGGGAGGGGAAGGGAGGCGTGAGGTTTGCTTGCTACGGTGTGTGCCATGTGGACCTCCCTGTACTGGCCCAGAGCAACCTTAAGGTCACAGTAGAACCGTGCTAAAGGAGTCAAACCGCTTTCATGCCGGGATCTTAAAACTGAGACCTTGGGTTAACTACAAGGTCAAATGTCTACCTACCATATGAAACAATTTAAATGTCTACTTGTTGTTAAAAATATATTTTTAAGATAAAAAAAAAAAAATGTCTGCTCTGTACAACATAATATGATTGGCTATCAGAAAAGCCTTTTGTCACATGGTACAATCAACATTTTTCATGATCCAATAAACTATATATTGTCTATGACAGTGATAGCAATGTGTCTTAGCCTTATAGCATAAACATGAAAACATAATACGGTAACATAACACATAAAACGGTTAGGTCCTCACCTGGGGGCCCGTGGCCTCCAGCACACCGTCACTGCCCTTGGAGCCCAGCCGCTCGATGACCCTGGCTCTCAGCCCCTCCTGAACGAAGCCAATGTCAGACAGCAGTTCAGTGAACTGCCTCTTCAGACTGGCGATCTCCTGTAAGAGCCACAACAGACAGGTCGGCCTTAAAGGCAGGGTCGGTCAATCTTGCTAACTTCCAGCCCAAATCAAAACGGTATCGCTCCGCGGTCCTCCCCAACACCGCATTGCACATAGCATTGTGAAGCAAGCAGTAGTACTTTGGCCGAAATTATGAGTTCTGTCTGATTGGCAGTTGATCGCTTTCAAAAGCGTCCCAGAATCGTCTGCATCAATAAAACAGAAGTGCCGCCTATTTTTAAGCGGAGACGAGCAGAGAGCCATTTCGGAGACGCTCTTGGGACGCTTCTGGGATGCTTTGGTGGTTCACTTGCATTGAAAAGAGCTCCGTGACGGAGACGCGCCCGGTGGAAATTGGGGGTGAGCACATGTATTAAAGGCTTTTTAAATGTTACTAAAACGACACGAGTGCCTTGTGTTTTCTGAACTCGTATCACCACTGGTTTCACCCTTTTTTGTGGTTATACTTTTTCTGATTCCTGAATATCTAGATTCATCTGTGCTTGAAGGGTGATGTCTGACCTATTTAACAATAAACCCTTTTGCTGCACAGGAGGTAGAGGACCTTAGATGTCTGACCTGTAGGCCGCGCCCAGACAGGAAGTTCTCCCTGCAGTACCGGAAGGCGGCCTGGTTGCCGTTCTTCGCCGCGCCACACCAACCCTGCAAACGATACACACACCATCATGGGTATCAGAACCTGCCCTTCTGTATGGGTTGCTGCTCCAGACACAAGGGCACACCTATAACTACACAGTATTATAACACCACGGTCACCTTGTATGCCTGAATGAGCGACATGTGGTCGCTGTTGGCCAGGGCAAAGGTCAGCTTCTTCTCATTGGCTTCCTCCCTTTTGTCCCATGGAGAGACCTGAAGACAATAAGAGACAATTAATACGAGGAGCAGGAGATCACGTTTTTCATCAATTTTATGGACATAATCAAGTACTAATCCTGTAAAATAAATAAACACAAAATTGACTGCTTAAATTGCAGTGAAATTCAGATACAGTATTTAATTATGTTTTGTATTATACACTTTTTATTGGTTAGCCATCGTCAGATACAGTGAATAAGTAAATAATGATATTTACTAAGTGTTAAACTGTGTCCATGTTTGTAGTTGTGTTAAACCGTGTTCATGTTTGTAGTTGTCTAAATGTCTGCATTAAAATAATGAGAACGACTCAGTGTTAAACTGTGTTTGTAGTTCATGTCTGCGTCCACAAGGGGCGCTGTGGTCTTACGAAAGGCGACTTGAAGGCCAGGCTGGCGGCGATGGTGAGCGCCGGGTCCAGGCAGCGGAAGATGGCGCCGAACAGCATGAGCTTGCCGATGCGCACGTCCACGGGCAGGCAGGCCAGGTGGTAGCCCAGCGGGGTGAGCCGCTCGTTGGCCGTCAGCGCGCCCAGGTCCTGCAGGCGCTGCTGGGCCGCCTCAACGCTGCCCGGGGCCGGCGGCTCCACCAGGCGGGAGAAGACAGACTCCAGCGTCCGCTCCGCGAACACGTCCAGGATCTTGATCCTGGTGGGGGGATACGACAGGTTTTGACTCTTAAACTTTAAACGAAACTGAACTAGACGTTTACATACCAGACTGTGGAATATGATACAGTCTGTTTAAACACACATTTTATAGGCTGGATTTGTGATGTTTGCTAATTATAGTATTTAAATTGTATAAACTATTTTATTACTTTAACTGCTAGTTTTGTTTTTCAATTGTCAAATTGTGTTATTGATATTGCTTTACTGCTCTCCTCTCTCGATTAACTTTTAGAATTATTTTTATGGAGCAAGTTTTCTGCTCCGTTTTGATCCATCTAAACAACTAAAACGCTTATTCACTATGCATTGTAGAGCATTGTTCAAACTAGGAATTAGACACACAAGAACACAAACATCAGTATGAATGACAAGTCGGAAGCGACCCATAAGGTGGATTTTTTTTCTCTTCTTGTCGTAAAAGGGAACATGTACAAAATACACTGACCTCAACAGAGGAAAGATGCTTGTTTCCAGATTGAACTTAAAGCTAATTTCAAGTTTGTTAGATTTTGCAGCAGCGCCACACATTAGCATTGCTATGACAATGTATCGTAATATATCGAACCATGACCCCTGTATCGTGACACGTAACGCCATCGCCAGATGCTTGCCGTCACACAGCCCTACCGCAGACACAACTGCTCCAGGGGGACCCTCTGGATCTCGGGCAGCTGCTGCTCGGCCAGGTGGTGCTGGAAGCCGTGGCTGGTGAAGAGGTGGAAGCAGACGCCCGAGGCCACGCGGCCCGCCCGCCCCCGCCGCTGTACCGCGTTGGCCCGGGACACCCACGAGTCCTCCAGGCTCTCCATGCTCTTGGTCGCGTCGTACCTGAGGGAGGACAGTCCGTAAAACACTGTGCTGCTGGCGCCACACGCAGGCAACGCAAGCTAGCGGCTAACTTGATATGACGGCTAACACAAGGTAGCGGCTAACACAAGGTAGACTTAACGTGGCGGCAGGCTTAAAAAGGTGCTACATGTAATATGTTTAGTTTAAAACCATTACAAAACCAATTAAAATGATCAAAAGAGGTATAAGAAATATCAGTATTAGGATTATTCCAGCCCGTACCCTTGTAATACCACTTTGTACCTCAAAGGGCAAGGCGAGTCACTATCTTACAGGCAGTAAACAACAGAAGAAGAAGAAGAAACTTGTGTGCGCTTAGCCTGCTCCTCCCTTAGGGAAAGGGCAGGTTAAGGGGGTGTTGTTTGTTTCCATGTGAAATGTAGTCTGTACAGCCCTTTGAGACTGCAACGTGATTAAGGGCTATATAAATAAAATGGACTTGACATAGGAATCGTGCCTGAGATCTACTGCCTGCTTGCATCCTGTTGCTTTACTGTTCTAAGTAAATGAAAAATATTTATTTCCACGCACAAAAAATATTGTTCATTGGAATCAGTTCATAGAAAATAATTGAAAACGAGCGTGGATTGCATAAGGAAGTGAAGTACATCTAAGTGAATAAGCCTATAGACTTATATACTCAATGCAGGATATAGGCTATAAAAATATTGTAGGTGAATCTGTTAATTACACCAACATTGGCCTAATGAACTCTGGACAATTCAAAGCAGTTTGTCTCGCCAGTGTGTCCCCCAAGCATCCCAGACGTGCCATTGATCGTAAACAGTTGTGTGGGGGTAGATAATTTAGGTTGAATATTATGAGTTCCTTTTTACTGTAGTTTATTATTTCGCCATGCTGTGACTGTGTGTTCTGTCGGTTTGCCTTTGGCCCCGATCACACAGAGATTGCTGCAAGAGAAGCGCGCATGCCGGGTGCACCGTACCATCTACAATGGTTTTGCTGGCAATGAGTTTCTAGCGACACATCTGTGTGATGGGGTCTACCAGTAACTAAACACCGCTCTGGTTTTTGTGTTTCACCTGGCTTACGGTGGCTGCTTTAGACACATCAGACTTGCCTGCAAACCACAGCCTATACTCTTCCATATGGCGCTGATATGGTTTGGCTGGTTGTGGATGTTTTCTTGTCGATATGGCACAGGGATATTATAAAATATCAGTGTTGTTGACTCTGTGTTTCAGCAGTTTAGTTGAATTGTGCTATTCCTGCCTTGATGGTCTCAATAGGCTAAATCACATTTGTAGCCTATTTCTTTTATTACTATATGACTGTAATGTTAGACGTGTGTGTGGATACATAAGCAGATTGACTGAGAAATTGCAGAACTGAGGGACAACTAATGATGCCACAATATGGTGAAATGCTGACCCCTAATGGTATGGAGAACATGGTCATTCTTTTACATAGAGAACCTTTCACGTAGCGGCAGACTTAACGCGTTTGGTGTCACCTTTTCTCTTTCATCTTGCCGGAGTCAATGACGTAGACCACGTCGTCGATGGTAACCGAGGTCTCTGCGATGTTGGTGGAGATGATGATTTTGGTGATGCCCTTCGGAGGCCTGTTGAAGACCAACTGCTGCTCCTCATTGGACAGCGACGAGTGGAGCGGGTAGACCTCGCACCTGGCAACAGGATCACACCTTTAATAGAGCCAATATGTAGGATATTTCCTGCCACTAGATGTCACACTAGAGTAGATCAAAACGAATGCACTAACATGCAGCAGGACCGGTTATGAAGACAGAGAACATAGGAGCAGGGATAACAAAACACACACATGCACACGGAGGGAGTGTGATGTCAGTCTCTGCTCAAAACCCAATTACTCCACTATAGCTTTACATTGATAATAGTTGCTTGCTGCTATATTAAAGTTAAAAAGTGTCATATATATAGCACCTTTAAATAAATCAGGGGCTGAAGCTTTCTACAAACACACCATATTACTCTGGTGGTGTTCATTTGGTGAGCACCACATCAGTGGTGGTGGTCAGAGTTGTAGCAAAGGAGCCAAAGAGTGTCTTACAAACGCAGAGGACGACGACAAACCTTCTTTTGTTCCTGTTGTTGAACAGTCTGTTGGACTGCAGCTGCTCGTAGAGCATCTTGATCTCAGCCAGGCCTGGCATGAAGACCAGCACAGCACCTTCAGGCAGAGAGCAGAGGCGTGCCCTCACAACGTTGCCCTCTGAAGCTTACATGGGTTCCGTTAACGTACATGAATGCCAATGTGCATGCATGTATGCGTGCGAACACACGCGCTCATATATACACTCAGACATAAAGCAGTCGTGTTTGGCAATCACACCTGGCGGGTAGTTGTGATCTCCATCCACGATCCACTCCAGCAGGCTCTCTATGAGGTCCATGTTGATCTTGTCCAGATCCATCTTGGACATGGTCTTCAGCACAGACTTACTGACGCCTGCGGTGAAGCACGAACACATGTTGGCTCCTGCGCTTATATATGCAAACCATGCATATAATATGCATGTAATCTCAGTGGGTCTTTAAATAAGAAATTGACTACTATTTGAAAGACAAGACAAAGGGTGAGGATGGCCCACTTGCTTGGTGGAATAAGAATACATATCGCTATCCAAAACTGGCTTTGGCAGCTAAACATTGCCTTTGCATCCCAGCGACCTCAGCGTCTGGCTATGTTGTAAATATAACGAGGAATTCCCTTCTCCCTTTTTCCGCTTTGTTTTGCCATAGATCTAGGCCTATAGTTTGTCATGCATATAGGAACATGTTGTCGAATATCTTGTTTTAATATTTGTACGTTAAAAACTTGTTACGAAATATAACGTGTTACATCAGTGTTTAAAACATCGCATGACACATTTCAGTTAGTTTGAGCTCCATCGTGCCCGGGGGGCGTCTTAATGTAGGTCTTAAGGTCATTTATTAATAAAAGTACGAAATAGCCTAATTGAAAACAAGGTGTGGGGAAAACAGAAAATAAATTATAAACAAAATAAATAAAACTAAGCATTTTCAAAAAAACTCACTAACCTGAAGTCGGGAAGAATTTGATTTGCAATCGCATGTATGATTGTAATCTATAGGCTATACTCTTTAACAATGTTGCCTTTGGATATACTTTTATTGTTAACTTATAGAACGAACATGGCTGACATGAATAATTGTTGAGTGTTTTGTGTGTTTTTGAGTATTCGAATACTCGTTTGAAAATATCAACGAGTCTTCAATTCGAAGCCTGTAAAATGTTATTCGGGCCAGCACTAAATAAAAATAATAATAATAATAATATGATGTAATAAATTATCTTTTTCTTCATTTTCTGATATACCGTGCACCTCCATGCTCTCAGCCCACCTTTGAAACGGACGGTGAGCTCCGGCAGGCTCAGCTGCTGGTCGGGCACAGAGTCTTTGACGACGTCCTTGGAGCACAAGGACATGAAGTTCCACATGTCGTCCCCGAGGTCATCCACCACGTCCTTACCCCCTCCTCGTCCTCTGCCACCTCGCCCGGCCTCCGAGGACGAGGTCTGCTTGCCCGAGCGCATGTAGGGGCTGCCGTCCTCGATCACATACCTGGGTGAGGTGGTGGCGTTAGCGATCGTAAGAACCGGACAATATCAATTTGTGAAAACTACGTAACTGATGGTCATACAAGTTCACACAGTAAGCATAAGTTATAAGAAAACTTAATACGTATACTCAGGAACATGCCAATAATATAAACACAATGCTGCATTATCATCATGTGTCAAAAGTTGATGCCAGTTGCACCGAGTTCAATCTGCGGGTAGGTTTGATCTGACCGTCTTCTGTTTTGTAGCATGTGTCTAGGTCATGATCCCACCTTCCAACTAAACTAGGGAAGCCT
>JAOEGT010084770.1:0-14616 GCA_025447795.1 Speoplatyrhinus poulsoni | reverse complement strand
CTCAGGATCCCCCAGTCAGAGCTTGCTGATGTTGCTCGGGAAAGGGAAGTTTGGGGTCCCTTGCTGAAGCTGCTGCCTCCGCGACCCGACTCCGGATAAGCGGGAGAGGATGGATGGATGGATAACTGACCTTAGTTTATTAGAGGTACTGTAACCGTTCCAATACCATGTGCACTTGCTGACTCTGCACTTCCTGAACCAGGACATCAGTTTCCTCCCTGGAGAAGCATTTTTTTCCAGACTGGAATATCTCCATCCATTATGAATCTGGCAATTGGCCATGCCAGAGAGGGTGTTGTTTTTGATGGCACTAAGAGGAGATGAGTTGATTGTCCATAACGTAAAACAGCCTCCACAAGCTCCTACTGATATTGTATTCATTCTAATCCAAACTGTGCCGCCATTGCACCCAATAAGCACCACAACCACGTCCCGAAATTAGCAAAAAAGTATCGGCTACACACCATTGATCAAGTAGCACTGTGATCGTATGTCATGTGCCTTAACTAGGGCGACACAACTCATCTTACCCTCATAAACCACCGGCGAGAATTTATATGCAACACGTTCTCAACTCGTCAAAAATTGCAGCTTGGTCAATGGCCTTTCTCATCAATTTTCGAAGCGTTAGAAAGCCTTTGGTGTCTTAGGGTGAAGACTTCGGTCATTAACTGTTACGGAAAGACTAGTTACCACCACCAGTTTATTTTTAGCTATATGGGCATGCAATCTCAGTATTAGATCCTGGTTGTGGATAAATAGTCAATTTACAGGCTCGAGACAGGCTTTCTAACGCTTCGACAATTTATGAGAAAGGCCATTGACCAAGCTGCACTTTTTGATGAGTTGAGAATGAGAACGTGTTGTTATATGACTGGCATTGTATGCTGAGTGTCTTTCTGCTACGTTTTGCTGTGCGCGTGTGTGTGTGTGAGTGTGTGTGTGTGTGTGTGTACGTGCGTATGTGCTTATCTTTGCACAATTTATTGAAAATGTTATTTATATATATATATATATATATATATATATATAAGCATGTCACTTAACATGCTAAACACATCGCCGACCTCCAATAAAGTTCTAAATGAACTGTTAATGCAGTTGAAAGAAAAAGTACCGGTAGTCAAGAATAAAAAAGTAAATGGGGAATAGCATGTGTCCTTGTGTGTCAACGTTAAGTGCACCATCCTGAATGCTTTAACCGTTATTGATTAAAAGGTCCATTTTTACCACCACTCAAATTTTTGCTATAGATGAATGTGAATTTAATTCCAAAATGAGATATATATAATGTGAAACTAAAAGGACAACATAACTAATGAAAGAAATTATTTAAATCATCAATCAAATCAAGAATTTTTGATGATGATAAAAACATTGATATTGTTCTTTTTATTTGTTATAAATGCAATTGGGCTTGAATAATATTTGAAGTCTTGCAACATAAAGTACCAGTAATTCCTTTTTAAAAATGTAGTGTCTAGATGCTTATGTTTTGGATTTAAATTGTCCTTATCCAGTACAGCTCCCTTGTGTATGATGGTGTAACTGTAATAGTACTGCTGATATGACATGAGCACCACTCAACAGTTGAGCACAGTAATGAAACAAAGTGGTTGTAATCAATCTATTCTTGAATGATGTACGGGCACACTGTACACACACTGGATATGTGTGTGTGTGTTTCAGGAGAAGAATAATAGTATTATTCCATATCATTATGCATGCTGCAAGTCTGAATTACAGTGGTTCAGAAGAACACCTAACCTGCAACAGGTCATCTTAGAACCAGCTGGCTTTTCTACTCATTTCCGTGCTGCATACTGTAAACCAGATGTTTGTAGCTTGCATCAGAGCAGGCATTGCAACTATATATGCTGCATAATGCAATTCAGAGACCTAACTCATTTCCACCAGAAACATCAACTTCAGTAGCAACCCCCGTCTCCATTGCAGATGTCTGGTGATCATTCCCTCAGCTCCGGTGTTTGTTTCTGCCCCTGACCCTGGAAATGTATTCTGTTTCTCTTGCTTTGCCTTTCATTCGGTCTCTTCTTCTGCAGAAAAACTGCAGATGTGCGTCATCAAGGACACTGGACACAAGACCCATGAATCTGTTCTTTTCCTTCTGCTACACCACTCCCTCCTCATCTCTCTCTCACTCTCAGAGGTTAGTTTTGGTAATGAGCATGATCTTTCATAATGTACTAGCATGATCTTTGATAACGTACTAGCATTATTGTTAACTTGCTAGCATGATGTTTGTTAATGTCCTAGCATCATCTTTGGTAATATGCTAGCATGATCTTTGATAAAGTACTAGCATTATTATTAACTTTTATAGCATGATGTTTGAAAACGTACTAGCATTATCTTTGATAACATACTAGCATTATTGTTAACTTGCTAGCATGATGTTTGCTAATGTGCTAGCATGATATTTGGTAATGTGCTACCATGAACTTTGATAACATACTAGCATTACTGTTAACTTGCTAGCATGATGTTTGTTAATGTGCTAGCATCAACTTTGGTAAAGTGTTACCATGATCTTTGGTAATGTGCTAGCACCATCTTTGTTAAAGTGCCAGCATGATGTTTGTTAACGGGCTAACATGAACATCAAAAACACAGGCTGCCATCCATATCGATAAAGCGCCATTGTTAAACAAGACCGAATATCTGTCACAATGACAAGCATAAAAAAAGACTCAAAATCCCTGTGGCCCATGACAATTTTCCCCAACAGAGATAATTAGCTGTATGTAGGGTTGCCAACTCAACTCGGTTGTATTCCAGTATTTCTTTTTTTTTTTGCAGGGCAGGCGGCAGTTTGGGGTGTCAGATCAGAATTCTCACTACAACCTCAGACAACGGTAACAGAGAACAAATAAATGCAAAAATGTACTGACAGCATTACACAGCCATGTGCAATACCAGCCCACAAGTGTGACACACACTAGTGCGAGCACACACACACACATTTGATTAGTTACACAACACTTGGTTCTTCTGGTCTAGTCCAAGCTTACTGTAAGCTGTGGTGAGACTGACATGAAGTTGATGTTCCTTCCATTTCATATCTGCACCATCTGAAAATAGGGAGATATATAAGTCTTCCCTGCTACACAAGAAGACTACATTTTGATTTACGATCCTTTCAAGTAATTAGAAGCCAAGTAGTTGCTAATCAAAGCTCAGGTAGAACTGGCAAACTTCCCAACCTGCTGGAACTCATTTCCGGGAGTCATCGGCGTCCATCCACGATCACAACTCGCACCACCCGACGAAGCCCCGTCTACATGCGTCCGTCCACTAGATGAGTGGATCCGGGGGAGTTGGTGATATTTGAACTGGTAAAATAGTAGATCTCAATGTGGATCTCTGTGGATCTATAAATATATCCATCCATTTGCATCCGCTTATCTGGAGTCAGGTCGCGGGGGCAGCAGCTCCAGCAGGGAACCCAAAACTTCCCTTTCCTGAGCCACATTAGCAATCGCTGGTGGATCCCGAGGCGTTCCCGAGCCCTGCCTGATATACCGTTCATAAAAAGCAAAACAATGCACTTTGATACAGGGATACAGGTGGAGGTTTTATTCCTTCCCCGTAACAAAGAGCATACAATCCAAAAAGATAGTTCAAACTGTCAAAATAAAAAGCAAGCTTACAAGTTCAGAGGGGCAATCCAATACGGTACGCGAGAGGCCGAACACAGAGTAGAAGACTAGAGCTAGAAACTGTGGCAACATGTAGAGGCTTGGGACAAGTGACAAACACACACTGGAAGAAGACAGACTTGAGGAAACACAGGAAAACAGACCATAACAGCTCAAAGAGACAGGGGTGGACGCTAGGCTGTGACAAATTGTACGGTGGCATGCCACATTGGATTCCTCATGTCAGTCACTGGTTGGCTGGCCTATGTGTAATAAGACACTGTGGCACATACACTTACATCCTCCCCTGATCTGTCTCATTAGTTTACTTTGCTTTAAAGGTAGGGTTAGTCATTTTAGAGAACACTTGCTAAGAATATCCCTCTGCGTGTCTGCGGCGCTGTCTCACACATTGAAATGCGTTCTGAAGCAAAGCGTGGTGCTACGGCGGTTTTCGCCATTTTGTTTATGGTCCTATTTAAGGAGCCAGGGCTGTGTAGAAGTATCAGATTATTTTTTTTAAACACGCACAGAGAACAGTAAGATAGCAAAATGCAAGGAGATGTTTGTGGAATTTGACTAAATGAGTATTAGCTTACAAATTAGCTTGCAATTGCTGACTATACCTTTAATATGCTTTTTGACAACAATTAGATTTACGTGTGTGTGATCAAAAACAAAATGCAACAGTGTGTATATGGCGGTATGGTAATGATGCTTTGCCTATACTGTGTTGTAACAGTAGTTTGCATTGAATAAGTATAATTATTTCTCTGTGTTCCAGGCCGTTTCCTGTTACCATAGCAACATACAGTATGACTTCCTCCTTCCAAATGAATCTTTATTGCTCCCTCTCTCGTTTCCCTCGCCTGTCTTGCTTAATTTCAGCAGTAAGCTTTATCAAGTAGACTGTTAATCCTGCTACAGCGCTGCTATATCAAATGTCTGTTTAAAAAGATCAATGTTAATAGTTTTAATGAAAATCTGGTGCCAGAAAGATATAAAATTAATTGAATACATCACATAACACTAGCTATAAAGACATTCTTAGGGTATGCCTACTGTTTTATAAAATGTATGAGATCCACTACATCCACTACATCAAACAACTCAGAAAAAGTGAGGACATTTTTAAAAAACGGTTCGCGGAGATCAAACGCGGCGCCCTCCTCTTCTGTCTGGCCCTCTCTGTGTGTCGTAAATGCGCACACACACACAAGCGCACAAGACGTGCCGAGCGGTCTTTGCTGCTGGTCTGCTATGTCTTCACAGTAACATTGGTGTAGAATTACAGTGCTAATGAGAGCTTTAATGTCACCCACACGCAGACTGCTGGCCGACAGGGTAGCTGTGATTACACTGGGCTGCAAAAACACAAGAGGACTACAAGCAATCATGCATATTGTACTGCGCATATACACAGCATACATGTATACACGCACCAGAGGTGGGGTCAAGTCATGTGACTCGAGTAGTCAAGTCAGACTCGAGTCAAGTCATGTGACACGAGTCCCCCACCTCTGGTGCATACAGTATACATGACATGTACATGTATACATACAGTATGCATGACTTGACTCAAGTCAGACTTGAGTCGCAAATTCTAAGACTTTAAACTTGCTTGACTAAATCAGACGAAAGACTCGACCTGACATTCACTTTGGTATTAATGATTATCAGACAGATGACTGATGATAAGATAAGACATTCATATGTTGAGCGTCAATATATTTTAAAACACAGGGAGCACATTTACTGGCATAATATTGTTAATCACAATGAAAAGAGTAAATTACGTGACTATTCGTCCTGTTAAGCGGTTCCCAGTTGCCTGTCTACTTCGTGTCACAAAGCAAATTGTGAGTTGAATCTGTGTGAATGCAGGGTAGGCTTTCTATATAGTGCATGTACACTCACACACAAGCAATACTTACCGTCGTTGTACTGTCACTACATGTGATGCTTATACAGTATGTACCTACACAACAGTAGACATCCAAAGTACATACCGTGAACACACAACTGAAGGTTTACCTTAACATTAAACAAGCAAATGTCTGACAATTAACAAAAGCAGAAGTACGGTCCACATATCTAAATTAATCTGTTAAATACATTACAGAGAGAGAGAGAGAGTGTGAGAGAGGCAGAGAGAGAGAGAGGCTGAGAGAGAGAGGGAGAGGGCTCGGATAAAGATGGAGGGGTGGAGAGAGGGAGGCAGAGTGATTCAGTCAGTAACGCGCCACTGCTGTCCTCTGTACAGGATGTGACCCTCATCATCTGTCATCAATCAATCAGCACCACTTCCTGTGCAAGGCCCGTGCTCCCAGCAGCTGTGCCCACACTCAATACATCCATCTCACAACACGCCTGTAGATGCACACGTATACAGCACATGCCCACCTGGGCCTTTCAGATGTGTTCCTGTGTGTCTTATTAAGGCACAGGCATACTTTCCACGTTGTCGTCGTCGTCGCGCATAGCGTAAATATCGTCACACGCACAGTCCACGCAGACTGCCCGTGCACTTCCAAATTGTTCTGGAGGCGCGGTCGTGAACGATGACCGCGCATGTGCGACAAGCTGAAGCCCACTACAGACGGCAATGGATGTCCTACTAAGCTCACAAATTCTAGGTGAATAAACAATCGCAAATCACTTTTTTGTATACAGCACTGTGTGAAGTAAGGTTGCCAACTCTCTCACTACCAAATAAGGAACAGAAGATGGTGTGACACTGGCATGCCATGCAACATTTTGACAGATGCACGGTGCCACGGCGATAGGGTGTTTTTCTTCCTTAACAGGAAACGCAACCAATATATTCCATTTTGCTTACTGTTTGCTTACTGCATATATACTTTATACTACATACATATACATACATATACTGTACTCAAGTTTGTAGGCCTATCAATATATTAGAAAATGGAAAAAAAATGCATATGTCCAAATGAAAGTCAGACAGCCGACATGGTAAATGGACTTATATAGCACTTTTCTAACCTTCCGGCCACTCAAAGAGCTGTACAGTATTGCCTCACATTCACACACGCATCGATGGCGATTGCTGCCACGCAAGGCGCGACCAGCCACCGGAAGCAGTTACGGTTAGATGTCTTGCTCATGGACACCTCGACACTTGGTGAAGAGTTAGCCAGGCTCAAACCAGCGACGTTTGGATCACCTGTCACCCAGCTCTACCCACTGTGCCACTGTCGCTCCTATATGTATTGATATACCAGTAGCCTAGCTAACGTTAGCTAACTATGTAGGGTACAGTTTCATCGACAGCAGGCTGATGTAGGCCTACAACTTTGGATTTCAACATGCATGTTAGAAGAGAGGGGTTCTTATAACTTGTGTTTTCTCGGAAGCACATCAAGCATTTCAATTGTATTGTTTTGCTGAAAGCTGCCTCTTGTTCTGGGTCTGTCGGTTATCTTAGCTTCCACGCTATGCGTCCGCGTTGACTAGACAAGCGGAAATGAAGAGGAAAAGTGTGCATGACTCACCAAGTTACTACTTAATTGAAGGCTTTTTTGCAGGTTTATATCCATATAGATGTACCAAACACTTTTTTTTAAATTGTAATTGTAAAATTTGTAAAATTACAGCGCATGAAGGGGCCGGAAATTGGATGAAAGGTGACCATGGTGACCTGCCATACAGCCTGGTCTCATCTGTGGCGCCGCGTCCGCCACACATGATTTGATACTGTTGTTGTATGAAGAGTGCCGTCCGGTGATAGAGTTGCCCACACGGGACAATGGAGTTTCCGTGTGGGACGAACCCCAAAATACGTGATGTCCCGGCTAACACGGGACAGTTTAAAACCCTAGCGTGAAGTACGTACGCTTGGAACAGCCTGACCATTCGTCTCGTATCGGCGTTGCACTAGGCCACACATTTGGTAGTAATGCCCGGGCCTTTATACACCACATGTGTGTCCATTAATCTGTATGTGTGTGTGTGTGTGTGTGTGTGTGTGTGTGTCTGAGCCTCCCTCCCCTATCTCTCCATCCTCCACACCACCATGTGAATACTAACAGGCTCTGCTATCAGACCCCTTCTCCCTGTTTTATCCTTTCACCTCGCCGCCCATCTCCATTCAGCACAAATCAATAGGTCACTTTTAGAGAGTGTGATCCTGTATTGTCTGCCTGTGCACCCCCCCCATTCACGCACCCACAGTCGCTCGCATCAAACAACTTTTCCCCACCAGCCATTTGAATGTCTTTTAAGTAAGTTACAGTTACAGTTTCAGTTACATCAATCACTTAATAACATTCTACAACTTTGTGATAGTCGTTATATTTATATAGCGTTATTGTAAATGGCCTTTAATGTGGTAAATTGTACACACACACACACACACACGAGCGACAAAGGAGCCGTTAAAGTAATAATACATGTCTCCAGTAATACCCCTACTAAATTACAGCAGTGATAAACTCCATGCTTATTCCTCAGCGAAGCCTCGTTTTCTTCTATAGTCTTATTCTTCTGATAGAACTTATATGAGGGAACTAGAAAAAACACCAGTGGGACATATACAGTAGCTTTATCCTATGAGTTCAGATGAGGGATTAGGCCTACAGGGGGCGAGAGAGAGAGAGAGAGAGCGTGCGGGAAGAGGAGATGGGGGCTACAAGGGCAGCATGGCAGTGAAGCGATGTCTGTGAGGAGGGAGCGATTGTGCGAAAGAACAATATGAAGCTAGTGTGATTTCACAGGTCAAGCTATGTCGAATTACGGCAAGGAGTCCATATCTACACTAGCACACACACACACACACACACACACACACACACACACACACACACACACACACCAGGCAAAGACGAAAAATGTAATAGCACACACACACACATATTCCACATAAGGGGGACAAGATAAGCTAAAGGTGCGGGTGTTCAACTCCAAGCTGAATAGTCCTTGGTTTGATCCACGACATTTTTGTCCCACTGTGCATAGAAACCTCAAAAACACGAAGGTCTTCCAGACTACTGCAAACCGTCTTGCTTGTTGTGGGAACTCCAGGGAGGGTTGTTGAGTGAGCTGTGGGGTACAGTGATTGCATGCACGTGTTCTGTCAACCCAGCCATGTGGAGCAATTAATGATGGAGGCTTGTTGATATTCAAACTCGACATTTCCGTTGATTTCATTGTTCATTGTGTTTCGTTGAGTTCGTCGTCTGCATCACTCTGTGTCTGTGTACTTATTTAGAGAGCCATGGGCTGTGTGGGACCACCGGATTCTTCTTCAGCGCACACCAGAGAACGAATAGGTAGAGGGCTGAACATTTGTGTATTGCATTAGAATCACGTACTCCTCCTTTAATTCTTGCGCTCACTGCAAGTTGCTAGGATAAAGGCTTCAGATAAATGACCAAATTGTAAATTTGCACAGACTACATTTACAGAACTAGATTGATAAAAATGAGCACGCTCTGCCTCTACAATTATACAGAAGCTTTTGCTTTACATATCCATGGGAGTTCCCAGCCGGGTAGAGAGCCACCAGGCCAGTTAGCAGCCTAGTGGGTATTCACTTGGTGCTGACTGACAAAAGTTAAGTGCCTGTGTTCTGAAAGCCATCCCCAGACGGGTCCTGTTCTGATTGGATGTGTTTTACTATCATCCGCTAATTATTTGAATTGATGACACCTATAAAGTATTGGCAATGCTACTGTAAACTTCACGTTTACTACAACCTCACCCTACGATTTACCACATTTCAGGTTTGGATGTGGGCAACAGTAAAGCCAAGAAAGAAAGAGGTTCAGAATGGATTCATTTGTGTGCATGTGTGTGTGTGTGTGTGTGTGTGTGTGTGTGTGTGTGTGTGTGTGTGTGTGTGTGCGTGTGTGTGGGTGGGGGGTGGTTGATTGCATGTGCGTTTGCAAAATACAGGAGGGAGAGTCAGAGAGTGCACCATCAATTAAACTGTTCTAATAAATTAGGCCTAAATTATTAAAATGCAGGTGCCACTGTACTGTAAGACAAAACAGCAACAATTGGTCACAACACACACACACACCTCATGCTCACTGTGGTACAACCAACCATTTTGCCTTTCTCTATTCTGTCTCCAGCCATCACTATAGGACAGCTTACACTGCGATTTCATGGCACGGTTTCTGGCCCAATCTCTGAGTCGAACGAGTACTTAAAGGCAGGGTTACTTATTTTCCAGAATGCTTGATAACTTTAGCTCTAATGAAAACACTATATCTCCGCAGCGCCTCTCCACACATTGAAACACATTGTGAAGCAAAGTGCAGTACTGCAGCTTTGTTCTTGTGAGCATTGTTCACCACTTCCTATTTACAGAGCCAGGGCTGTATACTGTATAAGTGTCATATCCTGTTTTTAGCACGCACATGCAGAGAACTGTAAACTAGTGAAATGCGAGGAGTTTTTTGGTGAATTTGACTAAATGTGTATTACCTTACAATTAGCTTGCAATAGCTGACTATACATTTAAATTACGGGCCAAAATGTGGCTTGTCAGGCATCGTTTGCTGTGCAGAATTCCCCCTGCGCCTCCCTTCCATAAATAGGCTACATGCTCACCTGCTCTTTATATTGTCAATGTACAGGGCTCACAGTTACAGATACTATGGTTAGGATGTTTAATATATTTATTTATTTATTTATTTTAATGTAGTCATATTTACTCTTTATCATTGAGTAATGTTTTAATATAGGATTTGGTATTTATCGTAGGCTAGTAGCTGCATTGTTGGGGAGGGTGGGATCAATGTTAAAATGTTATTGTAATGACACATCTTTGAACTTTAGCTTGTCAGCTAGCAGAAAACTAAGACTTCTTTGCCTCAACCTCTCGCTGCCTCGGAGGCGCTTCCACAGGGGCCAATGGGGTTGTTTTACTCGTACAGTGTGAACAGTCGGGTCGGGCTTGCCGACCGTTGAGCACATAAATCTTGAGGACTCAATCGTTCGGACAGGCGTGAGGGTATTGTGTGATTTTCGCCACACAGCGTAAGCCGGGCTTAACCCACCAGCAGCTTGGAGACTGTAGAAAGCCTGATGAGTCCATATAACCCTTATAGTAGTATATTAGTACTATACGGTCTCCATTGGAAAATTTATTTTTTATATTAAAGGACTCTCTGGATAAGTATAATTCTAATAAAAATATGATGGTTAAATAAAGTTATAATAAAGAAAATATTATATAATAGTCCCACACACAAACAAATGCTTACAGGTTGCTAAAGCAGCATAAAGTAGAAACATGAAGTATAACCATATAGATGGATAAAAAGCAAAATAAATGGAACATGTAACAACAAAGGCAATATTTAAACATCTTGGAATAATCTCATTATGTGCATAAAGACTTGTTATTATAAGATATGTATAAATCTGTCTCTCTTTATTTGTTTCTCCTCACCAAACTCTCTCTCCACCAAGCATCAGATTATCGTGTTGTTGTAAGCAAGATGCATTGGTGAGAATTCATTGCGCTCCAGCCCACTCGCACATTCCTCCGCGTTGCACCACAGAGCGTGGGTCGTTCAGTTCCTCATGCATGTCATAATCCAGGAACCACTCCTCATCAGGGACGTGGTTGCTAGGTGCACCGGGAGCAACAATGTGAATAATCAGCTCCTCAGGTTTTGTAACGAGGGCTGTGATTAGCAAGAAACAAGCTGATTTGCATTGGTGTGAATGGAGGGGGTTTTGAGTAAAACAGCTTGAATGCTGTTTCCCAGAACCTCTTGCTTCCGATAAAAAGGATTTTTCAGAAGAAAACAATGACACACAGGACTAGGACCGCCACTGTTACCATGGCCACTAAAACAGGTTAGTGGGGGAAACCTAACTCATGTTCTGGCTGTGTACCAATAGTCACACTGATAGCTGTGTGCCAATAGTCGGATTCTGGGTTATTAGCAAAGAAAAACAACATGGTTTGAAGTCTGTTCAAATTCATTTGCAGTTGATTACAGCACTTTATGAGGGAAACATTACTCTATATTTGGTAAGGGAGTGTTTTGTAATAATTACTTTTCAAAACTACTATAATTTTTATGATGGTAAATGGTTGTTCAGCTTGCTATAACAGCTCTTTTCACTGTGTAAACTAATTCAGCGCTAAGTAAATACACTGACATTATAATGCAGAGGCTCCTTTTTGGCCCAATGCATACACGTTTAACAACAGAAACACTAGCCTGATTAGAATGGAAAGGATTAGTTTAGCTCAGGTGCTCAGATTAATTGTTTGTATAAAAGCCCTGCAGTAATGTATCACTAGAGATGAAACTAACCCCAGACCCCTGACCATTCTCTTTAATCATTAATTTGGTTTTCACTCTCCTTGCTCACTCACCTGGCTGCTCCCTTGTCTTTGTGTGTGTGTGTGTGTGTGTGTGCGTGTGTGTGTGTGTGTGTGTTGTGCACGTGTGCAAGTAAAATATATGTGTGTCTGTATGTGTGTGGTCTGCTCTCTGTGAATCAGGCCGTGGTGCGAGCAGCTGAAGATGACTCAGTAATGTGAGAATGTCACCAGTCTGTGATCTGAGTCTGCCTTCTGCCTCGTCTGTGTGAGATGTGTGAACACTGAACCCAGCACTGCACCATCAGTTTGCCATTCTATTCTATTCTATTCCCTTCTATTTTAAATACCCCCATTGATTCTATGGTTCACTGTATTCTGATGCATTATACTGTGTTTCAGTGTATGCTTTTCACTTGTATTATCTTCTAGGGTGGATCTGGTTAGAATTCTTTCTGGTCAGATTCATCTACATACGTGCCCTCTCTGTCAAATGGAGGCTTTACAACTGTTTGAATGGAAATCTGATTGAATGAACTCCATTAGCATCAGTGTGACTCATTTCGCTGGATGGGGGATTTCTCCTCCACTCCCTCATATCAGTGTAGGTAAGTGGCCATGCTTTTTGTAACGAGGTTGAAATACCTGCAGGTTCTCAGGGCAAAGGATGGAACATCACAGACCAGAGATGAGCTACACATCGAGCACCCAGTGTACACATCACAGCCAGGATGTCCTCATACTAAAAAATGAAAATAGTTTTCCATCTCCCTTTTCATGTAATATTTGTTATATATAGTTTGAACATTTCTTGTTCACACAGGAAATAATGTAAGCTAATGTCAATATTTGCTTATTTAGTATTAGAAATGGCCCAACTGACACAGTGATAAAAATATTAGTTTGGACTACTAACACAAAGCAAATATAATACAGGAAATGTTTTATTAAAATGGTAGTAATATAACAAAGAGTCCTAAAAACAATATTGCTGTAGTTTTTCCATATAAAGGGCTGTTAGAGATTTAATATCTCCCATCTGCAAATGTAGTGTCAGTCTTCAATAGCGTGATTACCCAACTCTGTGGTCCTTCTCATCTCTTTACTTGCTCACAGGAAATTACACACAACACATTTACCAATCAGACAATTATTTAACTAAGCACCGCAGCAAGACAAAGCAAAGCTAGTCTATATTTGTGAATGTGAATAATTTGTTTATGTTGGAGTCATAGATCTGATTGAATTGGCCGCATTAAAAGAAATCACTGAAGCTTTTATCTTGTTACAGGTGGAGCCAGGCTGTGGCCTACAAAGAACGGTTGGCTAAACACAGCTGGTCACCATCCACACACACAGACACATATGTAGACACAAGGAACAACACAGATCTGGTTGAGGCAAGATGAACCAGATACGATTTACTGTACATGTATTTTCCACATAGACACTGTCTTCCATTCACATGCTGCAACCATCATTAATGACATACGTGTCAAACTTATTACCAGCATTGGGCAGTAACTAGTTACTAGTAAGTAGTTACTCTAATATTATTACTTTTTCCAGTAATTAGTAGTGTAACTAATTACTAGTTCCAAAACGTTAATAATATTACAATTACTAATCCAAGCAATGCTGCATTACTGCATTACAAGAACAACATTTCTGGTCCTAGCAAACTTAGGGTAGGCTAATTGAAGCAACCTGTCAATCACCTGGTTTGAGAGCCTGCAATTTTTCATTTTGACTGATTGTTGACTCCTAAGGTTTATTATAGTTCCAATAAAGAGGATTCAATTCTAAAATAGCTGCTACAGAGGTGATCATTTTTCAGAAGGGGTGAGGCAGGGTAGTAATTGTGAAAGTAATGTAGTAATGTAACTAGTAATGTAACTAATTACTTTTGATACCCAATAATAAATAAAGTAATATCATTACTTTAAGAAGTAATAAGTAAATAGTAATGTATTACAATTCCTGAGTAACTTGCGCAACACTGCTTGTTACACATCTTTAAAAATAGCAGCCTAAAAATACATATCATAAACAAACAGGGGAAATAGATAAAAGTTTAAAAAAGCCAGTCTACAGATGGTAAGAGGTACTGTTCTGTATTTATGTGGTCACATTATCCAGGTTCAAATATAGATTTAAGAGAAGAACACACAGACACACAATGATATGCACGCCAGGCACCCAACTGTAATTTACCTCCTTCAGTAACCATGTAGTCTATATAATTGTATGTGGTGGAGGTAAAGCAGTGTTTATTCTCAGTGTCAGCACACATGATTGACACAAAGGAACTGAGGTAGAGGTGTTGTTTGGCGCTGAGGCCCAGTGGGGGAGCCATATACAGTAATGCTGTATAGACTGGTTGAGTACCGGGTACAGGAGGACATAGGGAGGTTTCCATTGGAGAGCCGTAGACACACTTCCTGAGTTAGGAACAAACACTGGCATCTTATATGAAGGGGCGGGATCCCCGGTGGTGTTTGAGCTGATGCTAGACGACGCAGCCCGGAAGGAATCTCGGGGAGGGGGATTAAAACAAAAGAAGACCCCCATGAAGAAATCATTAAGAGAAGGAGTTACCCTGCCCGGAGGAAGCCTGGGGCCCCCGTCTGGAGCCAGGCCCAGATG
>JAOEGT010084760.1:0-14617 GCA_025447795.1 Speoplatyrhinus poulsoni | reverse complement strand
AGAGAGAGAGAGAGAGAGAGAGAGAGAGAGAGAGAGAGAGACAGAGAGAGAGAGAGAGAGAGAGAGAGAGAGAGAGACAGAGAGAGAGAGATACTGTAGCTCAAGGGAAGAAGCTGACAGAGGTTGCAGAGGTGGGTGTGTTCGTACGTGCGTGCGCGTGAGACGAGGCGTTTTACCTGAACAGTTGCGGATAGGTAAACACCTTTGGACAGCTCTGGATACAAAAATACAATACAAAAAGCACCTGCTGAACTCTAATGTGATGCAAGAGGGAAGGCTGGAGGAAGAAGGGAACATGGGCAGCAGGGGGGAGGGATGGGGTGAATGCTGCAGGGAAAAGGGGGAGGGGTGTAGAGGTAACCGCAGCATGACACAGGAAAACAGCGCCGAGACTGACAAACAGGGATTTAGGAGTAGCCAACCACAGAGCACAATCAAACAGTCAGCGCAGACCGACTCACTTTAGATCACTGAATTAGTAAGAATAGCATGTACAGTTGACACACACACACACACCATGTGTCCCGTGAGCCTCGGCCAATAAGCCCTCAGACACTGTTAGTGTTGGTACCATCAGCAGGCTTTTCCACATTACCGTCCTGACTCGCTGTCTGGCCTTGGTGTGCCCATGTGTAGCCAGATACACACGGGTGGGTGTGTGGTAATGCACTCTGATTATAAAAGGTGGGCGCACGCGGTCCTGTCTTGAACTGTGTGTGTGTGTGTTTGTTTATTGCCATGACGTCGTTCAACACAGTCAGCGGTTGCGTCTTGTAGGTCTGGGGTTCCCAAACTTTTTTGTGCCAAGACCCACCGATAGAGGACTAATACATTTAGAGACCCACCAAACGCGGCTAAATAGGATTTCATCCAATCAGGAACAAGTAGGCTATTTTGACACAACTTTAGTGACGACCGATGAGTGGGTCAACACGATAGTAAAGCGTGGAAGCCTTTCATTGATATTCTTCAGTCATTCAATGGCCGCTTGCAATTTTCGCCACCCACTAACTCCCACTCAGTGACCCACCTGTGGGTCCTGACCCACAGTTTGAAAATCGCTGTTGTATGCTATACCTCTGCGGTTACTTCTCTATTCTCGCCTCAGCTTTGGATTTGCATCTCTGTTATTGGTTTTTAATGGTTTACGTTATAACAAGAGGCCATGTAATTGTGTGCTCATAGTCAAAGCTCATCTTATAGTCACTGTAACTTCTCACATATTGTCTGCATTGAATTTCCATTTACAACAATATCTTTTACAAATATTAAAATAAAATCTGAAATCTTCCAAATATAATAAAACACCCCTTGTTGGAATATATTTTTCACTAATCACCGTGTTGTTTGCAGTGCAAGGTCCCATATGTGCATGAATGAACCGATACCATCCCAGTGTGCAGCATAAAACCCATAAAATGAGGTTATCTGTACCTTCAGCTTCCAAGCCCATTTTACCTGGAGCTGAGATTAATGGCTTGTGAAACCCCCTGGGATAAACTAGGACACATCATGTTCTCGATCTAAATTCATCCTTTGTGCTCTATGCACGACGACGACGTCTGTACAGCTCATCTGTAATCCTGCTCCTGCTAATTATGCTGCTGATTTCTCAGTAATCACATCTGTCTAATGAGGAGGGAGTAATACGTGCACATGTGCGTGTGTGTGTGTGTGGCGTGCATGCGCCCGTGTGTCTGTGTTTGTACGCATTAGAGAGCTCTAGTAAGACATATTATGGCATTACAGATTACACCCCAGGGATGACATAGGATGTCAGGCACACCAGGAGAGAGAGGGGGAGAGAGAGAGAGAGAGAGAGAGAGAGAGAGAGAGCGATAGTTAAATGAAAGCAACAAAAACTAAAACAACAAATGTACAGATAAGGAGGTTGCAGAATATGGATGAAAGAAAAGAAAGATTGTACGAATTGTAAACTAAAAACAGATACTGAGGAAAAGCATGGGGTCACGAAAAAGAACAAATGGTGTGAGATTCAGAAGAGATGGGATGGCAGTTGAGCCCGGGGTCACAAAGTAGGTGTTCCACCATATCCCAGAGAATAATTGTGTGCTCCAGCTTGGCACATATGAAATCCAATAAGGACTCCGACCCTTGCGTTGACTGGGCGGTTATATAGCTGCTGGTTTGGTTAATGGACTTAACGTAGGAGTAATTGGAGAGGTGGGCAGACAGGGATACAAGTGCAGACTACAGGGCACAGGACAAAACGCGATGGCCAGTAGAGAATGAGAGCCATTGGACACCATCGTCATTAGACTGAACTGAGGCTGCACAGTAACAACCGCAGCAGGAGCTAACTGCATGACAACCACATAACGTGGCGGTAGGAGAGGCCAGAATATTCTATTAAGGGCCATTGTACAGTGCATGTCCTCACAGAACATACTTTAATTGGGAATATTGTCATATTTCTATGTTCTCGCTATATTACTGAGTCTGTTGCTAAGACCATTCCACACTGGCTCAGTGTCTAGGAAACTGGCCAAATCAATGTGTATGCTATTCATTTTAAAGCTGAAAGGCTTAAATATATGCTTTATCATTAATACCCTGACATCTAAAAGCCCAAGGGACAACTACTATACAGTATGCAATGCATGCATTATTGTATTGCAACAATAGCAAGTATAATAACAATAACAAAGGGTCTAGGAATAGGTTAAGTACTTGTAACAAGTGGATCATATTTCACACTGCATCCTAATTAATCAGTGTGAACAAAATGTATTTGCAATATAAACAGATATGATATCTAATAAGGGATTATTATCGCCTTTGGGAAAGAATGAATGGGAAATATCCCCCAAGCATATCTTCCATTACATACTGTAAAATCAGTCATCTCTGTTTAATGTAACAAGCCCCTTTCTTTACAAAGTGCATACATAACTCACTAGTTGGGACTTAGTGAATTGCATTAACCTGGATCTGTACATACCAAGGTATCAATCAGTCAAACAAACTAATGGCCTTCATTTTGTCCCTCTATACTGTACGTGTTCATGTATTATTTGTCAAGTTGTCTTTGGTGCCAGTATGTCCTTGGCTGACATCCTTCTTACTTTCAGCCTCTCCTCCCCATTCCTCTCCTGAAAATGTATATAATGAGTGCAGGTGTTCAGGTTCTGCTGTGAAATGATGCTGGTCAAGGTCCTGCCTGCCCTGGGATGGGCACACATCCAAAACACTGGTAGACAGGCTGGAAACTTTATGTGTGTGTGCGCGCACGTGTGTGCGTGTGTGTGCGCGTGCGTGTGCGCATGTGTGAAATAGAAACACACATATTCCTGTTCTGCTTCTGCAAAGAGACAAGCATAATTATAGGAAGCAGTCACCCAGTACACACACTGACCACACTTAGCTGTGAACGTAAACAACACGAAATCACATATTTCCCAACAAGCACTTAACAATAGCCTTAAAGTGGTTAAGCAACATGTCACATTTGGCAGATTAAATCTACACCAATGCTATATCTGTGCCAGTCGTCTATGTATTGCTACCTTTTGTTTATAGACGCATGCTATTTGTACTATCTGCCTGTTGGACCAGACCGGGCTGCACACAGAACCATGTGTTACTAGTTTGTTCTTAGGGCACGGAATTTGAGCAATGACCTTGACTTAGTTAAACCCGCATGCATTTGCTCTAACACCTCTATCAAGTGTCTAGCATGTGAACATGAAGCTTCACATTAACGTTAGCAGCCACACTATGGAAAGATGAACGAGATGCAAGAGAGAGATGTACAGCGAATGGATGGATGTCAGGCAGAGAGAAACAGGGAGTGAGTGAGTTGAGAAAGAGAATTAGGGGAACTAAATTAATCTAAAAATAGCACCCTCAATCCCTGGTGTAAAGATGGGTAAATAGGGCTGTCTTGAGTGGGTCTCTAGACACTTGTTAGAGAGACAACGCCATCTCAGCCATTACAGCCCAAGACATGGCTCACTGTCACTCACATGCACACCGCCACACGCATGCGCATACAAACACCCAGTACGCACGCATGTGCGCGCACACGCACACACACACACAAAAGACTGAAGATAATTTTCATACACATTAGAGAAAGCAAGCAAGCACTTGTAAAAGTTTGCCTACATTAACACTAAGGTGTGTGTACGTGTGCGTGTGCATCCCTCACAACTGTTATCACAATGGCGCTTGCAGACAAGGAGAAATACAAGATAGGTAATTGAAGTCAGGTAGGAGGAGTGATCAGTGAATGAAAGTGAGTGTGTGCGTGTGTGCATTGGAGACAGAGGGCACAGCACAGAGAACTGCTTGTATCACTGAAGTTAGTAACTTAACTATCCCCGTCGGTTGTCTGGTATTGGAATGGGACATTATCATTGACTAGTATACTACTACGAACCACCCTTCTGTCTAACGTACCTAACGTACCTCGTGTGCTAATTTTAGTTAGCACACACATAGAATATGATATGTTGACATTACAACATTATGCCATGACACCAGTTACCATGGTAAGTCCCTGGAGTAACTACAGGCGACTGAAGCTGCTTCTCTTGGCAGGATATACACATTTTAAGCATACCCAAAGTCACATCAACCACAGGCGACCTGTCATACGGCAGAGTAGCACTGACTACATATTGAGCAACTCATCTATTGGACACTATCACAGTATGAATGTTATTATGAATGTTAATATTTAAATATTTATCACATTGAAGCAATGACACAAAAGGTAGACTATAGCCAGAAATGATAACAAGCAACAAGCATGTGGGTTGACTAGCGTGAATGCCAGGATAGTTACTCTCCTTTAAGAGTTTGTCACAAAAATACTCTGACAAGCAAATATAACGAGCTGGAACTCTAAAAAACGTTCCTATCTTTCTCATGTTCAGGTTGAGCGTGTAATAAATCTGGCCTCCAAGCAGTTGTTTTATTCAGGAGCTCAGAGGAAAGGAGATAAAGTGTCCCCTCAAAGGTTAAATTTAGTCCTACGGACAGTATCATTATGGACTAAATGGAAACATTCCTGAACAGCAGCTTGTAAAATTAGCTTCTTGGAAACATATGCTGTATTAAAATAGTCACATTTACATACAGTTACAGTACATAGATAATGTACTGTATGTTCAAATGGTAAACTAAAGCTCTTACCTCACAGCTTTGTTGCACTTTAGATCACCAGTACATCTGTATCGTTCACCTCTTAAAGGTATGGTACAGCAGGATTTATCAAGCTAGCCCTTTTTGACCTTTAGACTACCACTGTGGAAGAACACTCATGATTGGTGCTATACAAAACTCATTCATTTGAAATGTCAAAAAACAAAGACAATTATTATTCCTTTTAGAGAAAAGGACACTGCTAATGTACAGGTTTTTAATGTCTTTTGTTGTACATGTTGTTAGACTTTGGAATTTAATAAATGTCTCCTAGACTTGATGTTGTTACAGTGTTCTTGACAGCGAGCCAATGTGCACAGGCTCAAGACCAGGTCCCTAACATCAGCAGCGTTGGAGAACTACCTCTACACTTTATCTTCTTTACTGACTCCAAATTGACCACAGCAACTGCTCTAGTTCTTAGCAAGATATAAATCACTTCTCACTCACTCACTGTATATATACAGTGCAGGGGATGGTAACCTTTTTTCCATGAAGTGCTGTGGAGGAGATGTGGGGGAGGAAGGGGGGGTCTCCGTCCAGAACAAAAACAAACTGGACAAAGTAACATAAATGGGAGGAAATTGAATAGGATGCACATAATGGAAAACATCTCAGGACACCATCAACCTTGTCCCCTATTCTGTGAGCACATCCTACCCTCTAGGTTCTTCATGACCAGGACCAAAAGGAAAAGGGCCATTACCACCTTTATATCAACACAACCAACAACTGAGACTACAGTACCTCAATGCCATTTAACTCTTTATAAGGTGACCTTATGGCGTGACAAGTGTATGTTCATTAGAATACTTTTCTTCTTGTCTTATTCTCATTTGTGTGCCAGAGAGAAAATGTTTTGTTCACCGAGTCAAATGTAACCATTCAAATGTAACACTCTCCCTAATTTGGCTCAGTTCTCTGAAGCTGCCATCCCTCCCAATACTGTAGCAGTACTGGTAATACATAATTAGTGGCAATACAAATACATATCGTTATAATACATGCGCTCTTGTGTTCCCACATGCACATGCTGCATATGCACCCCCCGCCTGACTACAACACAAATACTGCACAGCCACATGTGCAGCTATTGATGGGGTAACATGATGGAGATAAATGGAGGTGAATCTACATATTGAGTTGAATGGCAGGCAGCAGACCTAATGTTGTTAGAATTAATGGAGGGCAAACATACATTGTGGCTCAGCAGGGCGAGACAGAGGCAAACAGAACGATAAAAAAAAGGCACGATCTGCACGTGCGAGTGTGTGTGTGTGTGTGCATGTGTGTTGTATCCCTGCTGTGCTAACTCAGTGGGTAGTCAATACTGTGAATACATTTCTCAAAGTGTGCTGGAGATGTCACATCCTGGATAGGATCTGCCAGTGTATAAATAAAACACACACACACAAATACTATTTGAAAAGCCTTCCTAAATACTAAATACTAAATACTAGCATTATCAGATCTAGATAACTTAAACTACAAGGGATGGTGTACAGTGTTCAGCCCGATTTTGACTTGGTCGTGGCCAACACATTTCCAACGTAGGGTCAGAATGTGGCCCGTCAGGAACGACGAACGTCGACTTTACTCCGTGTAGTGTGACATAATCAGCGACCAGTGATGTGGCGTCCTGATGAAAATACTAGCATGTCAGACCTTTCTTTATTTTCTCGCATAGTTTGACAATTCTACGACGTGTTCCGACAAAGTGCTCTCTGTTGCCTCGCATAATGTATAAACACAGGCTATCAAATAGAGAGAGGGATGCTACTTTTGCTGCTCTCCGGTGGAATATGGCGTGGAACAACGTCACTTGGAAAGAATTGTTGAGCAGTGGCAACAAGTCCTTTATGACGTTTCCTTGAGGGAGCAAGCTACAATAACAGCCAAAAAATACCAGTGTTGGCGAGAAATAGTGGAGCCATTTAAGCAACCCGGTGAATAGGCTATAGCTGGTTAAGCTAAGGTTAGCATTCCCCCGTAGCAGTAGCTACAATATGGTTTGTTTTGTTTTTAGCTTTTCTTTTCGCAACACAAGACCGCTACGCCAGCATCACATTTTCTACCCCTCCTTCCAGACAAAATATGAACTTGTGCCAGGTCGTGAATGACAGCATACAGTGTTCGGTCGGTGTCCTGCATGTAGTGTGGTCTCCTGGCTGAGACATGTCAAGATGTTATGGCACAATGTTTGTCTAATCTGGCATTGTGAAACCGGCATTAAGGATACGTTTTCTCCCTTCAAGCTTATTATGCTCTGATTTGATTGACTATCTGACTGGGTGTGACTGGATAGGTCAAAGATGACTGGTTGTAATCTAGCATCAATGTCACACATATGGGCTAAGTGACTATCTTGTTTCACATGTAGAGAACATCTGTCTAAACAAGATGTGAGACCAATATAAGCATTTGCCCTGCACCTTCAGGTCCTAGATACTGTCATTCAACTGAACACCTAACTGGAAAACACGACAAGGGACCTTTAATACTATGACAACCACTATATGGCAAAACACTGTCTTCATAATGTAGTAACTATAGTACCTCAGGCTATTTCTGCTTTCTAGAGATTATTGTGCTAGTTAAAGAACATGTTTGTGATATTGCCTTAGGCCATACCTGTGTGTGTGTGTGTGTGTGTGTGTGTGTGTGTGTGTGTGTGTGTGTGTGTGTGAGCGAGAGCGTGAGTGTGTGACTGAGCGTGAGAATGTGTGAAAGAGAAAGAGAGAGAGAGAGACAGAGCTAATGTCATTCATTTCATCTCAAAAGCAACACAAATGAGCAAATACCCAATGCGTCCGTCCACGCACACACACACACACACACACAACATGTGTGTAATATCTCATTGCTTATCATAGCAAAAATACAACCTCAGTGTGCCTTATGTTTTAGCACATTATAATGCATACATTATAGTACATATAGTATATTGTAAATATACTATATGTACTATAATGCATGCATTATAGTACATATAGTATATTGTAAATATACTATATGTACTATAATGTATATAATTCACTATACCGTAGTTAGCCATTTATAACATTGTCTTTTTTTTTTGCTGTGCCCCCTTCACCCCAGTCAGTCCTAATACACAAAGATGCAAATAACACATTGCCTAGACAGTCTCCTCATGGATGCTATAAACCACAGTACTGCTGATCCAAAATTAGCTGTATAAGCTTGACCATTAATGGCTACTGGGCACATCACACCACTGTGTGTGTGTGTGTGTGTGTGTGTGCTCGCATGAATGGGGTGGGGGTAATGGGGGGTTGGTATTCTCTCTTGCCAACCCTGCACAATGCTATTACCAGGTGGCACATACTTATGGGTTTGCATGCATTTGTCTAAGGGTATATTAGGAGTAAAATGATCTTGATGTAGTCACACAAGCAAACGGGGAAAACCCATTACTTTCTGGTTCTGCACAAGGACAAGGACAGGCTTAGAGTTTTGCTGTGGTGTCCAATTTCACGTCTTGTTGTTAATATGTAATCCAGTAATCATTAACCAATATGCTTCCATTGATCCACTGCGCTTAACGTATTATACTTTAAATACTTCACTTACCATACTTTGATATAGTATATGATATACTTGATATACTATTTATTTGTATGTTTGTGACAGAATTGTGTTTCGTACTGTAGCGAGGTGACTGTTTTCCAGGGAACATAAAAAGGACCATTAATTTTTCAGCTCAGTGACCTTGCAATGCATACAGTACTGTAGCTTTGAAGGTGAAGTATTAATTCAATGTCAAATATGGGAAGTTAACTATACTTCTCTTAGAGGGATACAAACAGCATTTGATGAACAATGTCAGAATACATTTGAGGTATATATGATGCAGCATGTGAGGCTAAAATCAATTTCTCCTTTTGACAGAGCAGTTGTGTGTAACTTCCGATTTCCTTTGTGTACAGAACAGTGTGATAAGCACTGGATGTATGGCTACATCGCATGGACGCACTCAGACTGTGCCAAAGCTACTGTATAGCAGAATGCCCAGCACACAAAGAAACTAAGCTAGGCTATATATCTCTAAATATGTCCACCTTCTGCTTTATTCTTTCTGGGTCATTGTCTCCCTGCATGTTTGCCATCCCTGCTTCGTTCTATCTCGTTCTTTGAGAGACTTCACATATTTGAGTCCTGTTAGCAAACTCTCTGATCGATTTGCCTTTGCTTAGTCATTTGCACTGACCCAGATACACGTGTGCTGTCAATAGCAGACACACGCACACACACACACACACACTCACACACACGTGTGCTGTCAAACACACAAACGTACACACACACACACACGTGCTGTCAATAGCAAACACACACATGCACACACAAACGTGTGCTGTCAAAAAAACACACACACACACACACGCGAGTTCCGATGTTAAAAGTCTGCCCTCTCCACCATGAGGCACACAACTGGGTGACCAAGTTACCAGGTTACCAAGCCAGTAAGACCAGCCAGTAAGTAAGCCAAGTTAAGTTGGCAGACCTGGACCAGGATCATCAGCACTGCAGTGCCAAGTCTGCCTGTCTGTCTGTGCCAGTCAGAGCCCTGCCCCGGTATCAGAAGGATGGCAGAACTTCACCCACCGTTCGTCCTCCGCCTCTCTCTCCCTCTCTCTTTCCCTCTCCTTGGCTTTGCGGGACTTGTGGAGCAGTCCGATCAAGATCACCGCTGCCCGAATGCCAGCTTTTTTGCTGTGGACCCGTCCCCCGGTCTGCGACATGACGAATGCGTACAGCACTTGCTGGATTCTGGGACGGGTGGGTCAAAGTTTAGAACAGGTCCCCAATCCAGGTAGTAGTAGGTAGTCCACAGGTTTCTATCCTGGCAGTACCTAAAAGGCACCTGTTGGAATTCTAGCACAGTATTCAGTACTGTGCACTTGATGTAGGTTCCTTTCTTTCATCAAATTATATGGTACAATAATAAAAACAACAATAATAATAATAATAATAATAATATCAACAAAAATAATTTAAAAACACAAAAATGTCTTTTAGGATCCTCAGACTGTGTTCCAGTTGCTGTTCTGTTGTTCCTGGTTTGGAACCGGCGTGGATAAAAGGTATTTCTGGTGTCCCTTGACTTGGCTGCCTCTCACTGGGGGTTACACATGCTGTCCATGCGTCCTAGATCTCCAGCGCGTGGGTTGTGTCTCTATGTGATCGCATGGTCCACCCTCCAGACAATGTGCTGCTCTGCTACAGACGAGCTCCCAGACGCAGACACAGAGCACTGCATCTCTCTCCTTCTCTCCAGCTCGCTGCCTTTTTCTCCTTCTCTCACTGTCTTTGTGTCTCTCCGTAGTCCTCTCCCTCCTTCCCGGATTCCTGGCTCCGCCCTCCCTCCTTCTGATTGGCAGGCTTTGGTTTAAGGGCCGCCCATATCTCCTCCTTCCTCCTGTGTCTGTCCCGCTCTCTTTTTCACTGTGCCCTTGTTTCTACTTCACTAATAATTTAAATTTAATCTCTGTGACCTTCTTTTATCTACACGCAATTTTCATTTTCACGCATGCACGCGCACAAGCACACACCCACACACACACACACACTTATAGAACATGCACGGTTACAAGCACACACAGTCCTTCAATGTGTGAAATCTCAATTTACAAGTAAATAAGCTTGTGTTGCCAAGCATGTGTGAATATAAATATACATATAAATATATCACTCACTATTTTATATTTGTACGCCAGGGCTCACCCTCTCTTAAGTCTGATAAGCTCTTCCTTTGCTCTGATACTCTTTGAACAGAGTTCAGCCATCTTCCAGGAACATATTGATCCAGTCCTTGGTTTCCCTTTCTTTCAGTTTAGTGAATTCAGAGAGGGGAAGGAAACAGCCACCTGTTCTTGACTACCTGAATGCATTCACGTATGGAGGGCTTTTTCTCAGCCTGACTGACTGATTCAAAATGTATTATATTTTAACAACAATCAAAAAAGACCTACACTAGAGGCTTGATTCAGTTTAAGACACTGATAGGTATGTATTGATCATCTTATTTATCCAGCTAGTCAACCAAGTATTTGTCTTTCCTTGTCTCGGGCAAGCATAAAAAACAACAGTTTTGTGTTATGGTGTTTTCATCTGGCAGGAATTAAAGCTGTGACTGATAACGTCACTTGAGACACAAGGTTATAGACACAAACCGTGCAGTCAATATCACACAAATCTGACACAGCAAAAACACAAAGGCATCAATCACACAGTATTCATATGACAGGGCCACAACAATATCGGTAATGTATGTGGCATCTAGGATAATTAGATAAATGCATCATTAACAGCATTACAATGGCTGCAATTCTTCAGTAATATTGTCTCAATGCATTCAGGTAATAAAGGAAAGAAACACAAAAAGACTACAATAAATAGATTATGCCATGCATGCAACTCTTCCTGTCATTACATTCATGCCATGGAAACTAGGCAGCTGCCAAAGGATTTGTCCCAACCCCTTAGGGCCTGGGAAGAACTGTGGATATATGCCTGCTCCTACTAGAATAAATTATTGATTCTAAATAGCATACTTTTAAGTTTGATTGATGCAAAGTGTTTTTATTGCTCTCACTCAAAGCCACCTGAGAATTTGACGAACTCCTGTGTGAGATGATGACTGTGTGTGTGCGTGCATGCGTGCGTGCATGCATGTGTATGTGTGTGTGTGCATGTGTGCATGTGTGTGTCTGCGGAGTAATTAAAAAACAATCAACCACGTTTTTAACTAAATTGGCAAGTCAGTCCCCCATGGCTGGACTGTAGCAATGCGTCCACACACACACACACACACACACACACACACACACACACACACAGAAACCTGTCGTGCTTTGGTGCATCATCCAGGGGACAATGGAACACTCATATCTACAGTATTCTGTTTCATATGCAATATATGATAGACACACTCACACACATACAGAACTTTGTGCATATTTGCACACTTGGATAAACACAGATATAAGAGTATGATGTTTTCAAACACACAATGTGGGTGGAAGAGCCTTAGACTTGGTTAGCGTTCAAAAATAATTGTTGCTTTCTCTCTCTCACACACACACACACGCACACACACGCACACACACGCACACACACGCTGTGTCCATAACTTCACAGCTTCTCAGGTTTCTCTTTTAAACAAACAGTTGCCATCTACCAGCATATCACCACCCCTTGCAGCCTAAAATATGATAAGACACACACACACACACACTATCGTGCACACGTGCATGCACACAGACAGGCAAATACACAGACAGACAACCTGTCAACATGACAAATATATGCCATTGCATAAAGCTGTATAATGGTGCAAAAATGGCCTCTACACAGCCCTGTATTCTCAGAAACACACACAACGTGAAAGTGGCCTGACGTTTGCGCACACACACACACCCAGCAACACACTTAATGGTTGAAACTGACCTTCAATGCCCTCTTCCCTTCCCCACCTCCCGCCTCCTCCAAGTCTGTCTCTCCTTCACCTCCCTCCTCCAATCATCTCGCATCCACATGCATCCCTTTTATAGTTGCAATTCAATGTGTTTGTTGGCTCGAAAGTAGATTTTGAAAAAGCATGATGATAAACATTTGTACACTGCATTTCCTTCCGCCTATGTACGTGCGTGTGCGTGTGTGCGTGCGTGTGCGTGTGTGTGTGCGTGCGTGCGTGCATGTGGGTGGGTGGGTTGCAGCCTATTCAGCCGGCTTCTTCAGACACTTCAGCACACACCGGCCATCAGGCTGAGAAAGAGATTGACTCTGAAATGTCACATTGTCATGTAAATCACATAATGCGGCCTGAAAAATGAATAGCATCACTCAGCCCGACCGTTTGTCTGCAGGTCATAGCCTGAAGAAGAAACCGTTTGCTCCACGAATCTAGAATGCAGTTTGATATACACACATTTCTAACTTGATATTTTCTTTCTTTTTTTTTCCTATACTGTATGTATCGCTGTAATAAACAAAAGAAACAGTTTCATTTAAATACTGGATGGAGGCTTAGCACTAGTTAGGTCTGATGGCTTGATGAATGCGTTGATTGAATTTTAATTTGCCAGAGAATTGGCCAGGTATGGCTCTGCGTGAAATGAGTTTGTGTATTTGTGTCTTTCTTTGAATATGAAAAAATTTAATATAACTTGGAACTCTGCCTATACAAAAAATGCATTGTAAACATTACTTGGTACATACAATAACATAAATACATAAATATTTACAGTGAGACGTTGCTATACTTATCCATTTTTGCAGATTCCAAAATTCAAATTATTGCAATTCTACAATCTAGTCGTTTTTTAATTCAAACAGCTATTTTTGTTCAGAATTTCTGTAGCTCTATTTCATCATGGTCTGCCCCTTTCTCATTTCAGCAATATTAATTTCAGAAGAACAACATGGAGCAAGATTGTAGTGATGATGTTTATTTATAGGGACTACAGTAGGTTAGTCTGGTTGAGATTAGGCATGTCTTTGAAGGCCATGGCATTAATGGAAATTCAATTGAAAACAGACTAACATTTATAGCTATTTCAAGGCTCTATGACAATCATACTTGCAACTTCAATAACATTAGTTTTGTTTCATTCTCAAATGCGCGCTAATTTCATATAAAAGGTATGGTCAGTCATTCTTTTCGTACTCAAATCAAAACAGTATCACACGTCAAAATGCATTGTCAAGCAAAGCGTAGTGCTTTGTTGACACGATCAGTATGCCACTTTATTTATGTTCCTATTTACGGAGCCAGGGCTGTGTAGAAGTATCAGATTTGTTTTTCAACATGCACAGAGAACGGTAAACTAGCGAAATGCGAGGAGATATTTGTTGACTTTCACAATACATGTATTAGCTTACATTTAGCTTGCAATAGCTGACTTTACCTTTAACTAGAGCGTCAAATCTCTCTGAACGTTATTCACCTTTAAAGCCAGCTGAGGACAATCATGGAGGTATATTGAGAGGTTGCTTGGTGTTTGGTTGGAATCTGACTTATTGACAGGACACAGCTATGTGGTCGATAGGGAGTTCAGACCCAGTGTGCACATGTATGAACCACCTGTTTGGTGTCCCTGCACTTTCTCTCTCTTTCCTTATGTCTCTCTCTTTAGCTCACTCCCCCCATCTCTCTCTCTCTCTCTCTCTTTCCTTATGTCTCTCTCTTTAGCTCAACCCCCTCTCTCTCTCTCTCTCTCTCTTTCCTTATGTCTCTCTCTTTAGCTCACACACACCCCCCCTCTCTTTCTTTCCTTATGTCTCTCTCTTTAGCTCACACACACCCCCCCTCTCTCTTTTTCTCTCTCTCTTTCCTTATGTCTCTCTCTCTAGCTCACATCACTGCCCCCCATCCCCCCGGTCTCCGCTCTCTCTCTCGCTCTCTCTCTCTCTCTCTCTCTCTCTC
>JAOEGT010084750.1:0-14618 GCA_025447795.1 Speoplatyrhinus poulsoni | reverse complement strand
GTGTTTTTTTTATATCTCTCTCTCTCTCTCTCTCTCTCTCTCTCTCTCTCTCTCTCTCTCTCTCTCTCTCTCTCATATAAAAAAAACACATCACTGTCTAGAGAGTAATGTAATTTTCTTGTTATATATTGAAGTGGTTTCATGCTCCCCCACCAATTTTCTACACATAGAAATGACACTATGTGACAGTAGGCCGAATGAAAGCAACCTTATGGCAAGGTAAGTAGGCAAGTTATATTTGTTCGGGGCAGTTCTGTTTTTGCCCATACATCACATTTTTCTGATGTTGATAGACAAGTGTAAGTAGAGACGGCTTAGAGAAGGGTCAATTTGGTCTCCCACAATGTCAAACCCCTTCTGACACCACTGCCATCATAGTATAAAATAGCCATGAGCATACAATAGGCATGAAATAGACTGCAGTTACTATGTATATACAGTACAGTGCATTCAGCATGTTCATTCATACGGGACTGTTGTACAGTAGCGGCATAGACTGATGTTGCTTACTGTAACAGCCGTGATAAATCATCAGGGATGTAGCTGAGGGCAAATCCATCTTATACTTTGTCCCCCAAATTCCTTTTGCAGTTAACCATTTTAGGCAAGTCTGGGAGTCATTAATGTTTTATGAACAACAAAAGCATGTTTTCATCATTATACTGGAGGTTATTTTCCTTATTAGATATTTACTAATAACAACCAAAACTCTGTAAATTGTAATTGTTCTATACTATAAGATAGCAATGATAATAAAAAATCAACAGATTGTTAAATTTACACTGTTGTTATTTAAACTGAAGGAAAACATTTATTCAGTTTCAAACTGTCCAAGATGAATAAACTGAATTAATCCATGCAGATGGTTTCAGAGTAAGCAATGTGAAGAGATTGTTGTTATATGGACTCAAAACATAAGCACCCTCCCTTCAATGAGGTGTTTCCTCAGATTCCCCCCACCCCCAAATTGTACATTGCCAAGGCTGGCATTTTGTTATGTGGTGAGGTCTACACAAATGTGTTTGTGTTGCTTCCATTTAGTTCTATGGTTGCTACAGAGCCACGGCTGTGTAGAAACAACATATTTTCTTTTCAGCAGTATAAACAGTTAGCTATGAGGAGATACTCACTGAAATTGAGAAAATGTATTATCTTACAATCACTGAGTCTGCATTTAACAATTTGCTGCATATTGCGTGCTACTAAATACACAAAATAAAAGAATACTGTTGCTCTGTGTTCTCATGTTTAGCACTCACACAGGTTGCTCAATGTACATGTGCATTAAGACCCAAACATTTTGTTAGTTTGTTATTTTCTTTTTCCATCTAATGATTTATTTGGTCCGCTAACATTGGCTGTGGCTTTGAAGGTAGGCTTGACAACCCACTTATCCAAGCCATAGATTATACCAGTACAAAAGAAGAGGAAATATTTATATAATGCAGGCACAATTATTAAAAATGAACTCTAAATATATACATATAGATTTTCAAAGTTTATGTATTTCGGCTACATGTTCACTAAACTGATAACATGTAATAATATTCCATAAAGTACATATTTGCTTTAACTGTGTGCATGTCTGTGTCGCGAAAGAAAAACACACTTTAATGTGCTAGAAAATGTTTGAATGTTGCTGGTTACACACAAACCTATTTCATTTAGAATGCTGGGGCTGTCAGTGTGCAACTGGTCAGAACAGAACCTCTGTATACTTGATCTAGAATGACAGGGTAATCTCTGTGGGTAGTGTTTAATTGTATACTGGTCTTAATTGCAAACTGATGAGAGCTCTGGGCACATAAACACAATCAACACCCTCATGACATACGCCTCCCACAACCAGGGCACCCCTGCTTTCTGACACTCAGGGAAAGCTGGGGAAAATAAACCCAATGGCCACAAGTGACCATGTAGTGGCTTCATAGCGTGTCAACAATCACGTCTGCATTAGTCAAAAAGAGAGTAAACAACAGACTGAGGACACAAATTGGCTTGACACCAGCTGTCTAATTAGCTTTGTGTTGCTCTTGAAAAGCAAACAAACAGTGAAAGCAGGGCAGTCTGAACGTGTGTTCTGTTCCCCCCAAATAAGACAGGGCTCTCCACTGCTGCTTGCAATGGAAGTGGGTGGGAGGTTGAAATAAGACACACGCAGACTGGATCACACATAAGTTTCCTGTAAGGTTCCTGCTTGGTTCTTTTGGAAACACTGTAAAGACTCACAAGAGGCTTGGGTAGAATTTACATTTTAATGAAGTCCTAGCTGATTGCTATTACGTGTAGTCTCTCACAGCTGCCTGGTTTAGTTGCAAAACACACACACAAAAGCCCAATACACGCACACACACACACACAAGCACACTCAAGAGAGGTGCAGAGAGGTTGTTGCTGCAGCAGATTGTCCTGTGTACACAGCACAAACCTCACCAATACCTGCAGAGAAGACCCAGAGATGACAAACACAATCAAACACGCCACCACAATTCGCTGTATGTGCTGTATGTACTGTAACAGAGAAGAACATACAGTATACATTCATCATTTCAACTATTACAGTAGAAGCATACACAAATATATACAGTATACTGTATATATAGAATCTCAAGGTATAAATTTGTTTTGACAAGTACATTGCTGTGTCTGTTTGTGTCCATCGACTTAAAACAGATTTACTTGGAACAGGAGGTTTGTTCCTTTCCTTTCCATTCCATTCTGTTCCAAGCAGTGGCGACCAGAAATAGTCTTGTGACACATGTCACACTGCAAGTGACGCAGTACAGATGAGTCCTGCTCAGTGAAAGACATGGCATTGCTGCCATTCATCAGCATCCTGTGTGGGGGAGAAGGCACATACCATGAGTAATTATTAGGCAGGTTGATTATAGGCTCTAGCATTTCCCTGTAGCTATTACATGACAGCAGTTACAGTAGGTCACAATGTTGCTAAATATTACACGCTGCATGTACAGTACATTTTACATTTGTCGATACACCAGTCATCGTAAGTAAACATTTGTTTTAGTACAAGCCCATCAGAAGTCAAAAGGGCCAGCGCAACTCCTGAACATGACACCGTTACATACAGTATTCGCAATGCAATCCGCAGCAAATACAGCAGAGATTCAGTAGAGATTGTATATTGTTTACACTTCAAGTGAAATTCAACCTCCTGACGAGTGTGCCAAGGCAGTCATAAATAACATCCCTTAAAAAAAATGTTAATTTCCTCCCTTGTAAATGGCATTGGCTCCCAGCACATGCTGTATAAGAGAAGTCTTATCTGCCCCCCTCCCCCCCGCCCCCATTCTTATCACTCAGCCCCAGTGGAACTATTGGCAGGTAGCAGGTTGTCATATGACACACACTATGGCGACAAACGTGCGTGTCGCACAACCGTCAAATTCCCATGTGATAATGCTTGGCACAACAGTACTGCAGAGTCTATGATAGCACCGAGGGGAAATATAAGCCCAGTGGTGATTTATATCTGCCTTATTAAAGAGCTCACCTTGACCATGGGGAAATTTGGATTAGCCTGTGGTCTCTACAAAAGGAGATGAAGACGAGGTTAGGCCATTGACATGAATAGAGCTCTCTCTCTCTCTCTCACTCATTCTTTCTTCTGGCTCGTTCTGTGTCATTGTCTTAATTCTTCATTCTTTTCCATAGATTGCATAGATGCATTCACCCACTGCATCCACTGCATTGTTCTGTTTAACAAAGGGAAAGCCTGATGTGAATATCTTGATTCTCTCTCTAGCAATGCACAGCCAAAAACATGATGTATGTGTATATATATACAGTATATATATATAATATATAATTAAAATCAATACATATAAATATATATATATATTTGTGTGGACAAACACCTGATCTAAGCATCCATAAATGATTGCGAGGATATAGGAATACCTTGCAAACTGGAACTGACGGCAAGTGCAATCCATCTTCCTTGGATGGAGACCAGAGAATTTACTGTTCAGACCTCTGGAAGACGTGTGACTTTTTAATTTGAGAGTTATAGACAACAATTTTAATCAATTCCATATGCTTTTTTTTTTTTACATTGCCATTTCATAAATGTAATGAAACATTGGTAAGAGAGTGTCAAGGCACCTACTATACTCACATGTTGTGTGTGTGTGTGTGTGTGTGTGTGTGTGTGTGTGTGTGTGTGTGTATATATAACCACCAAAGACAAATACCCCCCAATAGAGACATAGAACACATTACCAGCAATAACCTTGGTGACCTGGTTTAGGCTCACATCCATTTCAAAGTGTCTCAAGGTAATAAGGCCAATTCTTAAATGATCAAAGTGAGAAATATATATTGCATTAAACTGACTGGAGGACATTGAACTGGCCCTACATTAGTGGGTGATTTCCCTCCACCTCCTTGAATCACAAGAAGCATTCCCTTGGTTCTTCCTACCACTCCTAACCTTTACTCTTTTTCTCTCCTCTGATTTTCTTCACCGTTAGACGGTATCTCAAATAGCACGTTACCGTGGCAACAATTAGTCATATCATCATCATTGTCGTCATCATCACCCACACTGTTGTGTGATGACTGCTTTCATTTTGCAGGGCGTGCCGAGGTATCCCTGCCTACCGCCCCGGAGGACAGCCAAGTAACCTGCTCCGGTGACGCGTTCCGAGGGACAACGTTGCCATCTGTTGGAGCTATGAGTTTGCGCACGATGCAGGCGACATTGAAAAGCATCCTTCCATTTGTGTGATGACTCACGACAGGCAGTCATTTCCCAATAAGGCACTTCAGTTGCCAAGAATATATGACACTGCCATGCAGTGTTTCACAGGATCTGTGAACACATCTTAGCCCTTGTCAGCGCTGACTAACATGGTCCACTGCACGAATATGAAGATAGTGGGAAAATAATAAAAACATGCATGGCACATTCCCTTTTTGTCTCACCTCAGTATATAAATTGCAGCTGCACCACAAACATAATGGCTGGATTATAGGTCTGCAATACATGCAGGACTAAGGTGAAATGACTGGCTTAATTGTAGTGTGGTTAATTAAACATGGAAATTATTGGGCATGCAACCAGCAGTTGCATTTATTAATCAATGCCTGCCACATTGTATTCTACTAAATGAAAACAGCACTTTCCTCTACTGTAGCTTCTGAAGGATACATACTAATGTGAAATAAATAATATTGGCTGAAATACCCCTTGAAACGTGAATCTGACTATGTTCTCTAGGTCTAGGAATAATCTTAATAAAATGCTATAATACATTTACAGTACATGTATTAGTGTTTAAAAATACAGCCTACAGTATCAAGATAGTATAGCAGGTAATCTCACACTATGACTCACACTATGACTACTTTCTTTTAATTATGCATAAGCAAGATGGCTACCAGGCATATTGGGCTTGTATCCTGCGTTCCTTTGGAGCGTAGTTTGTGCGCATCCTCAGAAACTAAAGGCCCCGATATACTTGCTTTTATGCAAGGTGTTCACGTAGACAAGCAGCTGCGTCGTGAAAGGAATTGTTCATATTCTTGCCTGCGTACCTTGCGTGTGCTTGGAGGATTTAAACTATATCCATTAGGAGGCAGATCAGGGCTGAATCATCCCTGGCTGAAACGGGAATATTTTCCTTGGCTACCTTTGAATTTCCACAACAGTAACCTACATGTCAAAATGTGGAGTGGCATGGAGACATCATATAGATGTTAGGCAATTAAAAAGTAGCTATACAAACTTCTCTTTGAAACGTTCCACCATTGTTGTTCTTTGTTTAGAAACTGCTGTTGATCTGCCTGTCCGATCCTGATACTGCCCCCAACGTTCATGTGCTGTATTGCATCATGCGTACACGTAGCGCTAATTTCTGAGGACGCGCACAAACTACGCTCCAAAGGAACGCAGGATACGCGCCCGGTACGCCTGGTAGCCATCTTGCGTACGCGTATGCGTAATTAAAATGGGTGAATGTCAGGCAAAATACTGTAAAGCGCTTTGGATAAAAGCGCTATATAAAGACGCCCATTTACCATTTACCATTTAAAAGCAAGTATATCGCGAAAGACATGCAGTGCTGTTTTACGAGCATAAGTCTATTTAAAAGGTGGTCTATTGTAAATTACAATATTATATACGGTAGCACCTTTTAAATAGACCTTTGCTCCCAAAACAGCACTGCATGTCTTTGATCCCTGGTCAAATGAAAGACATGCAGTGCTGCTTTGGGAGCATAAATCTATTTTAAAGGTACTCTATATAATATTGTACACATTAATATAGCAGTAAACAACTATTTTCTATCTAAAACAATAGTGTAGAGTAATAATAGAGTAATTGCATCCTAAGCAGAAAATTACATCACACTCCATCTGTGTGAGTTGTAATCTGAGCTCATCTGTTCTTTGTTTTCTTAGCCGGGCTATCAGCACGTGCATGTTAGGTCAGTATGGCAAAAACTGTCAAAAACTCATATATAATCACTTTAATTCTCATATATTCTGGACTGTATGGTGCAGAATCAGATTTCACTTGTTTTGCAAATGCTGATACAAAGGTAAAATAACATTTTCAAAGGTATTTTGTGACAAGTCCAAGGCATTTTGTGACAAGTACATGGCATTTCCAAAGTCTCTCTACCATAGTACATCTATTTGGTTTCATGTTGCAACACCCTGCCATGAGGTGAATTATCCCTGGGAAAAATGTTAGCTTAAAATTAGTGAAATTCCTTGTTTTTATGCTTCGCAAATTAATTCAATCACCACTTTCCCTTTCATCATTTATTAATTTGGAGCAAATGTTTTTCTCTGTAGTCATGCACATTTTTTCTTTACTTGCTGAGCTGCTTTAGAGGACAAAGATACAGCAACCAAGGTATTATTTAACCATTAAAGAATTGCTTCCTTGTCTTGGTACACAATATGCACACACCATACACAAGTTTCAGAAGCTCAAATTCTTCGTAAGGTGTAGAGCTATCAGACATTTGAGTGAAAACATAGTTTCTGACTTGGCTTTCAGTTACTGCTGAGTAGTCTAGTAAATAATGCAAAGAAACTTTCCTTTGCGCCAAATATTTGCATGGACTTTTATGGAGATTACCAGTACATAATGATTCAGCAGTTTATCCCTCTCTAACACTCAGATCAGATATCTTCAAACATCCAAAATTTCACTACAGTCTCATGTGTATTAGCTAAGCATCCCATCTGTCGTAAACATTCATAATTGTTGTCTGTTTTCCTTAGTCTACCAAATGTAATGAAATATTTAGCAACAACTTGGTTCAGGTGTTGAGACAGATCATTATTATGTGTGAATGCAAATAATGCTTAATGGTTACATTGACATTCCCCAGAACAGACGCCTCAGCCAATTATCTGCAATACCACTTTGCATCAGTTGCTATTACATAACTCTGGCTAATTATTCTGTATTGAGATCTTAGTGTGGACTGCGGGGCGGGCATAGATTAAACTGTTCCCGTAACCTCCAAACTTTTGTTCTTCTTGGTGTCTTCAATGTTCTACTGACCTTATGGAGTACATGAATCTATCAATGCAGTAGGCTCCATGCATTATGAATAAGCAGATGAAAACATGCATTGGTTCCCACTCAGAGGTCAGCTGTTGTGGGCAACTTCTACACAGCACGGCGGAAAGCAAATTCATGAGCCGGTGTTCAAGCTATGGTATATCTACTGTGTCATGCCTAAAAAAGAGCCTGATTAATTGTGCCCAGTATTATCCAGGGAACTATTAGACATATGGCACATCTGGCTTAGAGGTCCAAGGTATTGATAGGAATATAGTTATGTAAAAATTTTGGGGCAGGACGCCCAATGTGATTAAAGTAGAGGGGATCTTGTCTTGCTATTAGGCTCCTTGCCACGTTTGCCATTGACTTTCAATGGGCCAAGGAAGGTCACCAGCGAGGTGTTTAGAACAATCTCTGCAAATTGTTGGACTGAGGCTTGATAATCTCCAAGGCTTTAATGGCTCCTAGATCTATTTACCAAACGAGTGCACCTTACAAAGGCATTTGGCAATTTTTTACCCCCAACACAATAATTGAACTCGAATTGGCTTTTTGATCAACGACATCGTGGTTAAGTAGATGAATTCAATAAGCACAACAACCTTGAGCCTCATAGCAATAATGTGTGTGCATGTGTATGTGAGGTACCGAGATAATAGGAGAGAGAGAGAGAGAGAGAAAGAGGTCTTCATATTTTGCACCTTAATAAAATACTGTGGTACTGTCCGTGTTATTTTCTTATATTATTTCTCTTACATTTCTTTCATTTGATTCCTTTAACCATTTTTGTTAACGTATGTAATTTCAGTATCACGTTATGTATCTTTATTGTATTCCTTTATGCACATTTAAATTGTTCTTTTATGTATTTTTTAATCTGATTCAACAATTTTAACAATTTTTTAATGTTGTTTCTCTGTACTTCTATATTTGTTATATATAATATATAATAATATATAATAATATATAAGATATATAATATTATTATTCACTGTGTTAAACTGTTTTGTTAAAGGTATTTTGGTCCACAGCAGAGTTGTGGCTAAAGAGTTGTGGCTAAACATATCTTGAGTCAAAGTGCGTTGAGTGTTGTAAATGTACTGTATCATCCAAGATAGCAGTGTTAAGGTAGAGCATAACTGTAAATTTAACAACTGGGCGTACATTTTAAATATAGTGAGGTTATGGAAAGTGCTCTGCGATGTTCTGTCATGTGTGAGAAGTGTTGGATTCGTACCAAAGCTGGTCTAGAGAAGCAGTCAATTCCAACGAGGAAAAGGACACTGGCCTTTGTGCATCAGAGTTGATCTGAGGGCTATAATGCTTCCCCCAGTCTACTCTGAGGCATTAATGATTGAATGGATAGGAACAGACAGGCCCGAAGACTCAACCAGCCTATAAACTCATCCCAGCTAACCTCAACAGTCTGCATCATAGGCTTAAATAAGTGTTCAGTGCTCAGTGTCCACTAATTTGAGTAACTCAGTGTAAGACCCTCTCTCATACTGTATGTAGCACATGAATCAAGTAGTTATACAGCTTGTCATGTCAAAGGCAAACAAAAATGAAACAAGAGATGGAAACTGCTGAAGCACACTTAATCAGTTTTAAATAGCCCTCCCTCTTTTTGGATGGTACTGCAGCAATGTGAAAGGAAACAGAAGCCAAAAGCTAATTGTAATAGATGCTTATGGACCAAAAGGTCCCCGGATTCCAGTCTTTCAGGCTGACACATAGCAATGGGATAGTCAAGGAGAGAGGGAAGGGGAAATGAGCAATATGCTCATCTAAGTGCCCAACAAAAATAATGTATGACTTGATACACACTGCAGCTCACTTGCCATTTCCAAATGACATGTTTTTGGAGCTATTTGAGACCGGATTTTTTCAGACATTCCTTTGTCATCTTAATTTCGCTGCAGCAATATCCTATAATTCACTACATTTTTGTCTGGCTCTATTGTCTTTCCCATGCAAAAAAAGACGGATCTCGCTAGTTCCATGACAAATTGTACAATTCGGAGGCGAACAATGAGAATGCCATTACAAGCCTTGGCACAGCAAAGCCTCAAAGGCCTTGGCACAAAAGCCTGTACAAATTGCAGAAGATAGAAGTGCAAACTCATTAGCTTACCAGGTTTCCAATCAAAGTGATTTTTGTACACTGGGTGTCTCAGACTATAGCTATCAACTGGCATGAGACATTTGCACCACTTCAAAGGATACAGTCTTGCCTTAGAATGTGGGGCCAATGTTAGTAGGACCCATATATTTGGACAGAACACAAAGTAAAAATATTTTCACCTCAAAATGCCTTCTCTGTCAAGTCCATGAATCCACCCCTACCTTATGATGCTCTCGAGTGAAAGTCTGCCTTCCAATTTCTTTTTTTTTAGAAGCACGTAAAACAATACATTATTATGCATGGTCATCTCTGTTGTTTGCAGGTTGGTGTTGTGCTATTTCTGTCCCTGCACTATAAATCACATCATTTTCCAAAGTAAGAATCTATGCCCATCCAATATAGAGCTGAAAAAATAAAGATTTCCCTCATGACACAGTGATATTGCCAGAGAAACTATAGTTTGTTTTTTGCAAAGACAAGAAAAAATGTAGGCCAGCAACTATTAAGAAGATGAACACCTCTTTGTAAAGAAAAATAGAAGGTAAAACATTTACCTTTTCATCAAATGATCTTTATGACCACATATATGGATAACTCATGATGAAACGTGTGTGATTACCTGGATTTCACAAATCCTCTTAAACAGATTTGCTATGCAAATGACTGCCCTTGTTAATGAAATCACCTTTTGACTTATTGCATATTTGTTATTGACTCTACTCCACAAACAATTAGTGAAAACCAACACCATTTCTCTATCACTGCCATGATTTAAAGGTAGACTTTTTATCTACTTTTTTTTTTATCAACGAAGATCTACTCATGGTTCACTAGCTGCACATTCTGTATGCCCACTGTAAAGATAATGTGTTGTATCTACATAGCCCTTGATCTGTAAATAGTTCCACAAATAAAGTGGTGAATGACCACACCACCCAACATTATCCCAGCTTGGACAATGCATTATAAACGTGGAGTTTTGATTGAGTTCAAATAGCAACAATATTTCTCCAGAATGAATGACTTCAACTTTAAGGCTGGGACTTCACAGACAATTACATACAATAGCATATATCTGTTGCACCATAACTATTACCACAAGTGCCACTTTGAATAGGTGCCCACAGGGCCTTCACATGGAACATGTTGAGAGTATGTATGCTGCTCTTTGTGAGTCTGTCATGAAAATTGCTGTCTTCTGCCACAGTGGCATATGTCAGATGTGTCACATTCACACTTATCCAGTAAAGGTGGCTCAAGTTATGTGCTCTTCATTTCAAGCATTGTCTCATCAATCTGCTTTGAAGAGGACGTCTCTACATGATGTTGTGCTCCCATCTGGTGGTTAAGCAGGGTCAGACACGTATTGTGGTGTCCTGTTCTAATTATTTTTTCACCCTGCATTATAAATTATGCCAGAATACAACAAATTATTTTAATTGTTTATGAAAGTGTCACTGTGGTCGAAAATAAAATAAAAAATGTTATTGACTAACAATTTGTCACTGAAATGCTAATGCTGTGCTGAAGTGCTATAGCATTTACAGGAATTCCATTGATGTGGCTTAGAAATAGCTGTCCTTTATGATAACACTGTTGCCTGCAGTTGTCTTTTCTTAGTAGAAGGTGCTTGAGACTGTATAGCTTCAGCTGCTCTTTTCTAAAAGATACCAAACACATTAAGTAATGCAATTACACATCAATGTTAATAGCAGCCAATTGTGCAGGCAACCAGCCAGTTGCAATTAGATTATGTAACTGCCTAAATTTGACAGAAATAAAATATAATTGGTGACCTTTATGTGAGAGTGAGGTAGAGGGAGAGTTGTCCTCTATGTGGTTGTCTTGAAAGAGCTTACAGTTAGGACCCACATTACAATAAAACTACCCTTATAAAGGATGTATACATTATTTTCAATCAGGTTAAAAATAGGTTGTATACACTTTATAAATCATTATTAAATGGTTATAAACCAGTCATAACCATGTGGGCTCACTATTTGGCAAGATTAAGTTACTGCATCTATCTATTTTGTTCTCAGCTGGTGTCATGCATGCTACAGCACAATGATATTAGGTTTAGTGAGAGTTTACCCCCAGCAGTGTACTGAACTGATAGAGTTATTAAATTAATGTTTTATTCCTCACTTAAAGGAAGACTGTGACTGTGTAAGGAAACATCAGCCTTGACCTAACCATTGCTTTCTAAATATGTAAAACCATCATTTAACATATATGCGATGTAAGATGTCCTTGAAAGATGTCATGAAATTAAATGTATTATTATTATTATTACTATTATTATTATTACTATTATTATTATTACCGGTACCATAGACCTGCTAGCCTACTTTCATTGGACATTTTTCCTGGAACTTTGTTTAGGTATGTTTAATTTTTACTCTTGATATTTCTTTTGTAATGAACTTTATAATGTTATGTCTAAAAGAAGTGGATAAAATGACTTTACAGTATTTGAGTTTGGATTTACCTAGGTGGCTATGGTACCTTCTGTAAGTTAATTTACAAAGAATATCAAGATTACAAATTTAACATAGTCAACATTATCCAACACAGTTTAATTGAAGACATTTTGAGTTTTGAAGGATTTCCTACTTAGTTGTTTTTGTTTTGTGCAATTAAAGGTGTTTTCCTTATTTCTGTTGTTTTTAGTGAATTATACATATTAGCAACTCATTTGTAGATTGTGATGTGTTTTACACTTTAAAATACGGTTCCTTTATACAGTTATAAAAATGAATAACTCATTAGTAAACAGTGATGTGTTTCACACTTTACAATAAGACTCCCTTTAAACAGTTATACATGTTTGTAACTAAGGTCAAAAATATGAGATGCTATATATCAATACTAATAGACAGAAACACACACACATGCACACGCACAAGCACACACACACACACACACACACACACACACAAACACCAAATGTGTGTAATGTAATCGGTGTGTATGTGTGTTATTATCTTGGAAGTATCCAACATTTAAACTGTATTTTCCTCCCCACCTAGTGGCGTTAAGAGGTATTGCTCTTCATCTATCATTAATTAACATGAATCCAGGGCACAATGGCTCTCCTGGGTGTTAAATACAAACAGTTCCCTTTATTAAATGTTGTGGTTTTTATGGAATTCATGGTTATAGCCCCATATAAAATATTATATTGAAATTCAATATAGTAGAAAGTATCCCAAAACTGCCTCAGAATATGAATAAATTCATAGAACACATTCTCATCACTGGACAATATTCCATTGTCCACAGTCCAATATCCATAATTTATAATTTACTCGAGGCTGACATACTGTAGCTGTTTCATTCTCAAAGAAATTAGATTTGTATATTGATTGACGCATTTTGATATACGGTATAGTAAACTGTAAAATGTGAGGAACTGTGAAAAAACACAAGTAAATCCATAACAACAAACTGCAATTGTTGCAATTGCTTCCCTGTACTTTTTAATGATGGCTGAGACTAAAGGAGAGAATTGCATTGTTGACAAGATTTAAATTGCTCTATAAGAGTGACGACTATAAAGGGAGGTACTGCCACAAACACATTATTGCTGTTATTTTATATCCCAGTCTTTAATGTAACATTGGAGGACCTTTTTGCTAAACAAGTGAATTTGTATTCTCTGTAGGGCAATGCCCAACTATTTGTTCATACACCTATAGTCAGAACAGATCATTAGAGCCTTAGCCTTCATAGTCAGCGAATAATATACATAACATGCCTTAGGGCATCTCCATGTTTCCTCAGTGGGAGGAAGAGCTTGACTCACTTTCCCTTTTCAGATTGTTCCAAGTTATTTATGACCAATATAGGACAGTGTACTGTATTACTGTATTGATTATATATACAGTATATATACACCATATATATCCAGTACCCAAGCATAAGGAAGACAGGGACATCAGGTCTAGTGGTCTGGGTGTTCCAGCTGGAAAAGTCATGGGTTCAAACCCCGGTGTTGACCTACCTGTAAGCATCTTTGAGCAAGATGCCTAACCCCTAACTGCTCCCAGTGGTTGGTCACACCTTGCATGGCAGCAATCACCATCGGAGTATGAATGTGTGAAGCGCATATGAATATAGCGCTTTGGATAAAAGCACTATATAAATGCAACATTCCCCCAAAATAAGGAGAAGGGGATTAGATATCAAGCAATTTAGGCAGAAGACAAAATAGTCAAAAATTAGTTTTTGCCATTTTTGGAACATGTGGACAAATATCTTGGGTCAATGTTGATTGGAGAAAATAGTGGTAGCCCTAGAGAAAACAAGGTAGAATCCCTTCACATAAGTTACTGGTGTTTGCCTTTGTGCCACTGCCCTTTGGAATGCTCAAATTGTGTTATAGCAGAGTCAAGGCATTCTGCCTTTGTTTTGCTGGGCATCGAAGTGAGGTTATGGTCTACTGCGCCAGTGTTATGACTTTATAATATGACAATCTACAAAAAGTACCTGCTATGTAGCATTAGCATTAGCTAGTGCTATCTAGTGTTAGCATTTACTATCATTATCTTTTAGGGTAATTTGAAAAACTATTCCAAACTTCTCCAATATGCGATCAGAAAACATTAGGTATGATGCTACAATGAACGCTGCTTTTCTGTCATACATGGGCTATTCAGTAGCCTATAGCCAATCTGCAACCCGACACTGATAAGGGCTCGCAAATCCAAGTCACACCACACCCACAAGCTTGAAAGTAACAATTTACAATTATATCGAGGATTAGGGCGACATGTGAAATATGCATTAGAGTTCTGACTTTATTCTCAGACTTCTGAGATTAAAGTCTGAATTCTGACTTTCAAATCAGAACTATAATAAATTTGTAACGTGGCAACATTTGTAACGTTTGCAATAGGCCAGGGGTAGGGAACCCTGGTCCTGGAGAGCCGCAGCCCTGCA
>JAOEGT010084739.1:0-14618 GCA_025447795.1 Speoplatyrhinus poulsoni | reverse complement strand
CAGATCGAAAATAGACCATTCATTGACAGTGCGCCTTATAATCTAGTGCGCCCTATAGTGCAAAAAATACGGTACTTTTATTTATATATGTATATACTGTATATATATTAATATATAGTCGATATGTGTGTGTGTGGCTTTATAAATATATATATATATAGTTATAACACCCTCTCTGAAACATGTACTAATTTTCTTTTTCTCCCTTTCTTGTTCTCAAAGTGCTTTGCAGTTTATCTGTATTGTGCTGCCAACACATGTGTATCACCTAATCCACGGGTGCCCAACCCTGGTCCTGGGGACCCATTGCACTGCATGTTTTAGATGTCTCTCTGCCTCAACACACCTGACTCAAATGAATGGGTCGTTAACAGGCCTCTGCAGAGACTGATAACGAACCATTCATTAGACCAGGACCAGGATTGGGCACCCCTGCTAATCAATAAACAGGTTTGGAGGTTCCGAGGTTCTGACAGCCATGAAGTCATGATGTCACCGGTGGCTTTTTCATTATTGGAGGACTATATCGAGCCAGATATTAAGATGGTCCAGATCTTACAATGATAATAATGGGGATGGGAATAATGACAGTTTGATATTATGGAATGTTATTGATTATTAAACGATACATATTAGACAGTGGTGACGGCAGGATGTCATAGTATGCAGGAAAGCCACCCGTACGTTTGTAGGCTTACTTTAATGTCTAGATCCCAAAGCCCGTAGATATGATTAGTGAGTTAATGATGGGAGTACGGTAGCTATGACGATAGATTACACCCAGCAAGGCCCATTTCAAGTTATTCAAACTGACTGTGGTCAGGAAAGTATCGCAAGGCTTGTTTTTTTTAAACAAAATAAAAATATAAATTTGTTTGCAAATATGTCAACAGCCATTTGAAAAAAGCTATGTTTACAGTGAGCCATGCTATCTTAAGGACTTTCTGAACTTTGCCGGCAAACATTAATCATTAACCTTCTTTCCTTGACTATATTGCTTAGATTTAACTCATCTTTATTCACTCTAACCCTTATTTTATCCTAAAATCTCACTCCAGGTCCCCTTGCCTCTTCACCCTACCTTTATCTTTGCTCGTCTAGTTCTCCTCTAGTTAAATATTAACTTTCTTCTTACTTCACCCCAGTCACACTGATCATGGTGTTGGAATGTAAGATTGCTTCGGGTGGATAACACAGTTACTTATGGCAACTGGAAAAGAATCAAAAACAGGATTCGATGTATGTCCAACTTGTTCAGCTTAGGAGGCCTGCACTGGTTTATTGAAGCTAACCTTTTCCATCTCTACTGATATCTCCCAGCTCCTGTCTTTATCTGCAAACTGTGAGTCATGAGTTTTTAAATGTTTAATAGCCTTTCCCCACTCTCCCGAGTGAATCTTAAATTTTCTCTTCTGCAACTCCTCCTACACCTTCAGCTTTTCTCGCCAGAAACAGCACAGCATTTTCACTCCCTGAAAATCTATTATGGGCCACGTTTGCAACGCGGGTCCTCAGGCAAAGATTACCACCTACGGGAGACTTCATCGTCAATGTCTCACCACGCGTTAAACAAAGGTACCATCGGGGCGGTTAGGATGCATAAACATACTTTAATATGACCATTTATTCTGTGTATTACACCAACACTGCTGCAAAACAGTGTTCAGTATTCAATTCTAAGTATTCTTAGAATTGTTTACTGTATGCACTCAGTTGATTTGTGATGTAATTTAACCACAGAAAATCCTAAAAACATATGTTATTTTTTTAAAGCAACCAGCATCAGACAGGTAAACTAGTGTAATAACATTATTTTATATGCAGTATGTAGAGGAATGCACCTGCTCCCAAACATAATCTGCTGATCAGTCTTAAAATTGTTAATATAATATAATGTGTGTACCTCCCCATTCAACTGCATGGAACGTGGGTCGTTCTGGTCTGCATAAAGGGTGAAAAGTCGCTCCCCTTCTTCCGAATGCCACTCTGCTATACAGTAGCTGGCTTTTCTGAAAGTGCCTGTATGTTTATATGGACTCCCATATAAAGCTCCCCAGATGGACTTGTGACTAACAATCCATCTGGAATGTCAGGTTAACTATGCTATAGACAGAGTGATCAAATATATCAGCAACTTTACTGTTTGGTCTTTGGAACATCAACAGATCGTCTTTGTGCAGGATGTCAAGGGTGGCAAGTCTTTTGGCCGTTTTGAGATGGGTTGTCAAACAACCAAACAGATATACAGCAGCATCTAATGGAATCATTGTGCAACTAAACCAACATCTACCATGCCCTGCTTGTCAGTTTCCAAGCACAAAAATATTCTATCTGAAAGATGCTATTTTAACTTATTCCTCTTGTCTTATTTCAACATTGTTCTGTTATAATTATTTATCTCATGTAAACTGGTACCCAACTGGAAAATACATCCTACAATAGCAACTCTCATGAGAGCTGTGCTAGCATTGTGCTTCAGAAGTTTCGCTGACACATATCTCCAAAGGATAATTCTAGTATGAAAATTCTAAGTAACAAGTACATACATTTATTTGTGTTTGCTGTGGAGGCTAAAAGTTATAATATAATCCTTGTATTCAAATCCTGGCTTTGATACAAAACTGGAAATCTGTGGATGGGAACATTTCTGAAAAGTTGAATTCCTTCAACAACTTCCTGAATGAGAAATTCGAGGTTGTAAACATTTTACAAATTGATCCGAGCCGTGAGCTCAGTTGAACTAATTTGATTGGCGATGAGGTTACCTGGGGGACAGTAGAGAGAGAGAGAGGAGCTTGAGTGAACAGGTTGGTGAAAAAGGACTTCAAGTGTCGGCAGACTCCTTAAATATGGGAACACTCAAAAATGCTTGGTTGAATGTGAGCATTCTCAAATTCATTCTCAAGGAACAGTTCTCTGAAGGGTTAAAGTTCTAAAAATTATTTGCTTATAATGATGTTGAAGTGTCAAGTGAATTAATGCAATTTATAAAAGTGAATTTGTTAAAAATATTTCATTTTTTATTTTCACTTTATTTATTTTGATTTATTTGAGGAAATCACTGTAGTCACTTTGTTAAATACACTTTGGTTTGATTCATTATGGTTTTGACTTTCAATACCATTTCTGGCAGCAAATAATTTGTGTCAAAGCAGTTTGATACTCTCAGATGTGATTTGATGAACAGTACATCCTGATTCATTGTACAATTATATTGTTGTTGAATGTGTTTTACTGCTTGTAGAATATATACCCATCCCTAAATTCAAAACTGTGCTTGAAAACTAAAATACATCTTGTATACTAGAGTACATCTAGCCAAAAATAAAATAATACAAATACATTAATAAATAAACTGGTTGGGAGCCAGTCAGTGAACCACTGCTAAATTAATGTCCAGGTGGGTTGTCAATTGTATTGTATAACAAAATATTTGAAGGTGGTCCAATCATCTGAAAATGTCTTGGAAGACATATTAGCATTGCCTCTATCTCTAATGATTTTGAATGGATTATTACAAACTTGAAATTCCAGATAACAGAACGGAGTGATTAAATAATCCACAAATGTATCTATTATATTGGGGCCTGGAAGATGCAGTTGCAATATTAGCTTTTCTTTGATCACCAAAACAGGCAAATATTGTATGTGAATTGTAATACCAACTAAATTTCCTTTTAACTTCTTGGAAAAGTCTATCCCCTGTACTAAAATCAGTGGCTGTTAAAATCTCATAACACAGACAGAGCTTTCATACCCCCAGATCATTTAACGATACTTTACTCAGATTTTTCTTTACTTCAGTGACACTAAGTTGAGAGGCTGTAATTAATGTCACTGTTAACTGGGGCATTGCCTGTATGTAATTCTGCCTTCTTCGTGTTTATCAAATAGTCTTTTAATGAAATACTAAGCTGCACTTCCAAAACTAAATGTAACTACACCAAAAAGGTTTTATAATATTAACAAACAGATACATTGACATGTATGTCTATGAACATTTAAGAAGTAACAAGTTGAGTAGAACTATATGTAATGGCCTCTGAAAGTAAATAGAATGTGTGGGTTCCATAATGTTCAGAGACAAGCCTCAATCCTGAATTCTATGCCAGGTAGTAGCGTAGCATCTGAGATTATGATATTGTATGTTGATTTGTGTTTTTTTTTTGGTGTTGGTTTGGTTGGTCAGTTCATTGCTTCTTTTGCATGTGATCAGGCCTTTAAAAAGGACACCACACCCCTGATGCATTACAAAAACACTGTTGTTTGGGTTGTAAACATAATGTTACGTTTGATACATAAACAGTGAGCAGGGGCAGAAGATGGTCTCACAGGAATGCACCTACTACTGTACAATCAAGTTAGGAAGTGTGTGCATGTATGTGTGCAATCACATGCGCGTGTGTTATTCCGTGAGTGTAATCACCATAGTTAAATAACTTTTGTCTAGATTTTATTTGCACTTCTTTTCACTGTAGACACTATAAAACTAAAGCAAATTGCTACGTTAAGTTTATTAAATAATATATGGAGGCGTTTGTGGTGAAAAATACTATAAATGTCATATGAAAATAAGCCAGGCATACAATTCAAAACAATCTCTCCAAAATAAGACAGTAAAAGTGATCGTTAAAAAAAGTCATAAACAATTATCTTGCTGACTTTTTATTTTATTTTGCCAGCTGGGTTTGCACAGAAAAAACACAGGCTTGGATGTGGCACAGCCAGAAAGGCCTTGCCTGAGGCTGTACTCAGCCTCACACAAGCTCCTATGATGTAATATCTTTTGATGTAGATCTAACTGCCTTGAAACTGGACAGTAAAATAGCTGCCTTTTGTCTGCCTGTATTACAAGCATGTTGACTTTTTTGTGCAGCATGGGTCTTATTAATAGTTTTATAATCTTACCTACAATTTTAGATTCAGGAAATGTTAAATTTCACAAAAGCAATTGGGACCACGCATAAAAAACACATGCACACAAAATCACCCAATACTTATATTTAGTAATATTACTGTGCTTGGCAGAGAAAAAAGAAACGTGTGTTGTTTTTCCCCCCACATGCACAAGAGTAAATATCTGCCAACACATAGACAGAATGTGTATAGAGTATTCTCTTTCCCCCCGCTGGCTTCTGTGACTGATCCAGGACTCAGCAACTTGTCTCGCGTCTCATCTCCCTAAACTCCCACACCGCTGGCTGCTCTTAGCAACAACCTGGCGGTCAGATGGGCTACCGCAGACCAGTAGCACTCCCTATGGCTCCAAGGGCTTGTCACCGAAGGCGTTAGCTGCCAAGGGGACAGCAGAGACTGCAGGTTTATTAAACTTCTTATTTATTTTTTGGTTTCCAGCTTCCTGCACTGTGCCTATCAGCTCTGCTATCTCTAGCTAGGGGAAGGGGTGAATGCCAGAATAGCGCCTCACCACACTGCATCAGCATATGTCAAAAGCACAACATGTTTGTATCTATTAAATCTGCTGTGGAGTGAGTGGGCGGAGGGGAGCTCTTATGTAATGTTAACCCCATAGGGTGTGCTCAATATGCTAGGAGCGCGGCGTCTGCCTTAGTCCCACACCAGGAATGGTCATCCACGTACAGGCTTTACCGGGCACTGTCCATTCACTCCATGCGCTAATATGGCCATCGCACATGCGGCGTGGACTGTCCGCCCTCCTGGAGTCAAAACTCCCACTGCTGTCACAGCCCCCCCCCCGCTTCCACTCCTACCTCTTGTCCCTACAGCGCACATCACCCCACTCTGCTTGCGCTTTACATACAAACCCGGAGCCGTCTCGGCTCGGAGATGTCTATTTATTTTGTGATTGTTTTGGCGCCTGCTTATAGGAATAGCAGCATGAGAGCCAAGGATGGGACGACTGCATTATTTACCGAGTGTATCTGAATATGAGCACATTTGAACTGCAATGCTAATTTAGCCTCTGCTTATAGGCATATTGTCTGTAATATACTCTAGGCTCTTTCACATAAGAACAGGGTAGTTAAGAGATGGGGTATTTAGATATTTGTTTGAAAGAAACACTGTTTCTTTTAAGAAAATGGTTAAACTTGGTTATTTATCTCTTGTTTGTTTAACTGACTTAATTGTATGACTTTCCTCATATTATAATACTGCTTCTAGCATGAGCAAATATCCTTTTGGAGGTGAGGTGTGGGAATAGTTACTGTAGGGCCGTGTCATTGGTTGAGAACTGACCGGTTGTGAGAACTGACCCATGTACAGTATCTGTCTGAACATTGAGGAAGAATATATCCACATTCTTCATAAATGAACAAGAAACCCTTTTCTCATTCGTTGAATGATACATACATTCTTCCTCGAGCATTCATCTCGGTCGTCAGTGACTCATGACATTTTGGAAAACCGGAAATGTCACTGGCTGAACAACTTATACAAAGATTGCTGAGAAGTCCTTTTACTGAGCTAGCCTATAACTAATCCAAAGTCTACCTCTCTCTCTCTCTCGCTCTCTCTCATGTATACTATGCACATATACATTCTCAGCAACAAAAGGGGGCTGAGAGCACAAAAGCCTGGGGGTCTCAGTGGGTTGTCTACCATGGGGAAGGTGGATTTTAAAGTGCATACACCTCTGTCTCTCACTCTTTCCCTCTCACACACTGCTTTTTCATCCTTTACTCAGAGCACTGTGGGATATAGACTTGACCCGCTACAGTCATGAATAAATGTCAACCACATGTTCAGGCACACACACACACACACACACACACACACACTTTCCTGGAGAGTCTTTATGTGCATAAAGCTAAATTGGCTGCCAGTCAGGTTAAGCCAGGGCCACCCTACAAGTTTTTTTTCAATTCGTATGCTATATCATGAAAAGACTCAGCATTATACTGAAAGCAGTACTGAACTTTTTGTTAAATACTTGTCTATATTTTCCTTCCTGCCGCCATTCCCACCACCCTTCATTTGCGGTATGTAGGCTAGACCAGTAGTTCGAAGTAGTATTCTTCTGCCTTTGACTGATGTTGTTTGGGAAAAGCATTTATACAGTGTCGACAAAATCGATCCTCATTACTGGTACTGACTTTACACAATGTGTTATGAAATAGAAGCAGTCAATTAACTTTGAACCCATGCTGTATTGTAGTTTTGGAGTGAAGATTCCCTACCATCGCTTCCAGCAAAACACCCAAATGTGTAGCGCTTTACAGTAAGTCTTAGGGGAGCCCCCTGCTGGATGCAAGCAGTATAACAGTCTTTGATTAAGATACCGCAGATGGTTATCAAGTCTTGTAGGGAGAAATAACCCCTTGTTAACTGATATGTGAAATAAAGCATGCATTATCTCACAGAAACACACGCACGCGGTATATACTTTTTAAATGAATTGTATTGTTTCTGTTTTAATGTTGGTAGCATTGAGTTTATCCACATATTACCAGCAATAAAGGCTTGACTGAACCATAACCATATCTTTATTGTTTCAGCCTCACCCACAACAGTAAGTGGCTTTATAATTGTCAATTACCTCCAGGCTACTGCTGTTCTCTGCTGACCCCTACAACCTTCTTCATCTGCCTCCGACAATAAAAAGAGGAATTCTACCCTTCTGCCCTTTCAACCTTCCTCCACAATTGTGCCAACCACAGGCGTGTGTGATTTCCTCTTGCCCTGGCGAAACGCTGCGCTGTGCCACCGATGGATGTGACAAACATACGCTTATCATTTTGTGTCCGGAGGTCCTGCTATGCCGGCCAATCTACGCTCTGGTCGTCTGCAGCTAAATCACCTTAACACCCACCCACACTGCACAATAACAACACACACACACACACACACACAGCGAGGAAATATATTATGCCAAGCAAATCTGGCTGTAAACACATTTGCAGTTTATCCTAAAATACAATATCTTTAAAAAAGGTGCATGGAGAAAGCCACATTCAGTGTATAGCATTTGTGCACAAAACAGACTATATAAATAAAGGCACACATAAATGCCGTGTGTGTGCGTGTGTGTACATCTTAGTGTGTCGGTGTGTTTGCACGTGCTTTCATGTCCTATAGTATAGCAGTAGGTTAGGGAACACAATGTGATAAAAACCAGCAACAGAAAGATAATGCATCAGGCCCAGGGCATCATACAAAAGGAAAACACATATGAAAAGACACATATTAATAAGGAATGGAACAAGGTTAATGGCACATCTGCCTACATGCTCAGGGAACCTTATTTCCTGGTAAGTGGGCAACTCTGTATTTCACAAGAGTCCTTTGAAACAACTGGGAAATAAATGGGAAGGGAAGGAGGTCACCGGGGAGGTGGATAGATAGGCCAGGTGGGAGGGAAGGAGCGAATGAACCGTGAGGTTGAAGGATTGGAGAGGACAGTTAGAAGCAGGTGTTACGTCAGTGAGATCACAGGGCGGTTTGAATGTTCATGATCTCCCTGCACCTCTCTCAGCAGCGAGGGGTAATGAGTAAATAGCTCTGTCTATATTAATTTCTCTCTGCCGGTTTCATTTTTAAAACGCGTACCCAATCGGCCTTTTGCCTTTGATCAGTGTGATTTAGCCTGAGTGAAGAGAGTAAAAGGATCAGTGATTTTTATCGCTGCCCTCTCCTTTCCATTACGTGCAGTGGAGCCCCATTTATTATTTACCATGCGTGGTAATATCATAACTGTTGCGATATGAGGCTTATAAACCCAAGATACACTGTCAGAATGAAGTAAGTGGCTCACTGAATTGGCCTAAACTATTCCGTGATTTGCTTTCCTGACCCAAGACAAGGACAACTGACACAATCGCTAATGTCAGGGTCAAGTGTTTGGTTTTCACATCACTTAACTGAGGACGTTTTTCTGTCATAAGTCACCTTCGCCTTTACCTGTATTTTTATATCTGGATTGTGACTTGGACAGCTTCACGTACTGTCTATAGTCTGTAGTATTAAATACAGACTCTACAGTTCTCATTAAAGTGACTATATTATATTCTGCCACAAGGTGTCACACTAAACACACCAACATCTCAAATCAAAACAAATGCTTCATGAGCCACACTCACACACGCACACACATGAACTTGGCACACACGGCCAGCCAGGCTATGAAAAACAAAAGAAAGTCACCATGGTGGCCTAGTGGATAATAGAGGTCCTCACTGGTCCTCCGAGACTCGACCCGAGACCCCAACGTTTGAGTGTTAGGGTCGGATCTGGATCGGGTATGTCATAAATGCTATGATTCTCGGGTAAATGTGATAAACTGGACCCGATAATTAGTGAATACATACTGTATGTGTACATTATTATATATAGCTTAAATTTAAAGAAGCAATTATAAATTGTTGAAACCGAAAAAAAAACAGCATTTCTTTGTCATAGTTTGACGAAACAGCAGGTTCATTCATTGGCGCAGATGAGCGAGAGAGCACCCCTGAACATATAGACAACTTGCTTTTACTTTTACTTGCTTACGGATCTAACCATGGTCTGAGCAGGGTCCGTGATAGGAATTACAAATTGAAACATCAAATAGGTCCAGCCTTGGCTTTCCTTTGGTAAATCAAAATGATTAACTACAATCTCACCGAAAATCATTTGCTTCCTTTTATCATTTGACTGCCGTGTGAGTGTGGCAACTTGTGCGTTCCTCAGCCAACGTCTGCATTATTCCTTGACTATTGATGGTGACATGGCGTCGCCTATTGTGACATCATTTTAAGGTTCTGTTTATTATTTTGGTACTCAACGGGTCTTTTGGACCCGAACTGGTATGGGTCTGTTTATAAAAAAATCCACGGTACTTCTCGGGTACAGGTCTGTTTGTCATTGGGTCCGTTCAGATCGGATTGCAATTTATATGATTTTAATTCATGCAAATCAGGTAGGGTGAAAAATGCTTTGGTTCATTTAGTCAAATTTTTGGACCTGTGAAGACCTCTAGTGGATAGCACTGTGGCCTCAAAGCAAGAAGGTCCCAGGTTTGAACCCCAGTTGTCCAGACCTTTGGTAAATGGGCACATTTATCCAAAGTGCTTTACAGTATTTTGCCTGACATTCACCCAGTCTCACACACACATTCATACACCAATGGTGATTGCTGCCATGCAAGGTGCTGCCATGCAAGGTGCTGCCATGCAAGGTGCTGCCATGCAAGGTGCGACCAATCACTGGGAGCAGTTAGGGGTTAGGCATCTTGCCTCAAGGAGGCTTATAGGTGGGTCAGCACCAGGGTTTGAACCCACAACCTTCCAGCTGGAAGTCCAACACCCAGACCACTAGACCATTCTGCCCCCCTTTCTGTGTGGACTTTGCATGTTGTCTGCATGGGTTTCCTGCAGGTGCTCTGATTTCCCCCAATATCAAAAAACATGTCAGGTTCATTCTCCAGTTAGTGCTATCTGACCAGTGACACTGCCAACAATCTGGAGTTGGTCCCCAGGTGCTGCACAGTGGCTGCCCACTGCTCCCTTGAGGGATGGGTTAAATGCAGAGGATCAGTTTGGCTATGTGTACGTGACCATAAAAGCACCTTGGCCTACAACCCAGAGGGAGTATGATTTATTTATCCACTCAGGATGCAATTACATTAGATCTTTACACAGAATATTATTTTGCTGCTGCAATAATGTTAAAAATATTATATAATTACAACATGTAATTTCCAACTTCAGTTGCAATGGGAATCTATGACCTGATACTGCACAATGCCCCCACTGTGCCAACATGTGCAGTAGCAAAAGACAATGTAATATATTCAGGTGCGCTTTACTGTCTGTTTTTTAAGTGTAGCCACACACACACACACACACACACACACACACACACACACACACTTTCTCTCTTGATAGCCACTGAAGATTTTTGAGAGGTTCATTTATACCTCCCTCCCTTGTGATGTAAGTGCTATTAAACACGGTGCCTCAGTCACACCTTCTGCAAGTCTGCTGACAGTGTAAATCAATTTGATTGCAAAGACACCTGTTACTTCCTTCCATTATGAAACTAGCTCAGTCGGGCTTCCATCACCAACCATGGCAAATTAAAAATATGTTTTCAAAAGCTTTAAAATGTTGTTGTGGCCTCATTTGTGCATGTTTTTCTTTGGCGCATGAGGTAAACAAGTGGATTATTTTATGGGTGGAGCAAATCAGTGATTAGTAGCCTATTACACTTCAGAGAGATTTCTCAAATGCTTTCTCTGGATTATTGTTCCGGAGCTCACAGTATCCAGTCCTTCCCTTCTCCACTGTGTGGAAGCTTAAAATTGGAAATCGTTTTTTGAACAGACGTCTAACAAGCACACTGCCATCATCATACCAGAACCAGGGGAACAGGCACAATATGCAGATGTGACGGTCACTCATTCAGATATGCAAATCCCGGTCCAAACAAGGACCACGACAATAACCGCGCACAACAGATACTTGTTCAAAGCACCGGCAACATTTGTTCATTCATTTAATTTGCTATTCCTGTTTTGATTTATTAATTGCTGTATTCTGAGTGTGTCGAGCCTTTTGTTATTGTTGTGGTCCTTTTGGCTGTTTGTCTGAACCAATTACGGATGATCCTCCAGGGGTGTGACCTGAACTCCTCAGATGTTGGTTCATAATCTACTGATTCCTTTCATCTCTTGTTGTGTGTGTGTGCGTGCGTGCGTGCGTGTATGCGTGCGTACGTGTGTGTCCAACAAACAAGCCAATTGCAATTGCATAAATGAGGGGATCTCATTTACAAATCTCTCTGGCTCAATGGGGTGGTCTCCAACTCCTTTCAATTACCCCTCTGCAGGCCAACCTCTCTCCTCACTGTGCCAGGCGCGCTCTCGGATTCATTGGTCTCCTACATGTCTTTCTTCTCTGTGGTATACTCTATTTCATTTGCTGTACCCCCCTCCTCTCTCTCTCTCTCTCTCTCTCTCTCTCTCTCTCTCGCTGCCCGTTTTTGTCTGTCTACATCTTCACCCCCTATTTTGGTCGTTTTCAGTCACTCTGTCTGTTTATTTCTCTATCGCTCTCCCAGCCTCTCGTGTAATCGTTCTCTCAATCACTCTTGCAACGGCTTTCTCGCCTTGTCTTCCTCAGGACTCTCTCTCTCTTGTTTATAGTGGTGTTAATAAAACGCAAACCTCATCAGGAGAAGCAGTGTGCTAGATGACAATGTGGTTTTGATATGTTGTGATTCTTCATAAGATTAAATATCCAATTGTTTTGATCCTACTGATCAGTGGGTGTGGGTCATACATATTGACTGACAAGCCCTCCATCCACAATTACCATTGCAACTACATTTATAAAAAAAGAAATGGTGTAGACAGTAAATAGAATCAGTGTCATTCATCTATATTATACATAGAACACTTTTGAGGGTAATTAATAATGTCTGTGTTCATCTATACTGTGCAGTGTGTGTCTATGTATATATTCTATACTCGTCCACAATGTATTTATCTGCGTGGGTGCATCTGTATGTATGTGTGTGTGTTTGTATAACAGCGCGTGGGTTGTGCCTCTTCATAAAGCAATTTTGACTGCTTTTCTACAGTCGTGACACATCTAGGTTCAGCTAATGCAGATAATCAAGGCTCCTTTCACAATCCACAGGCATGAATATTACCCTGACAACCAACCCAGGTAACAAAGAGAGCGGAGCGAACTGGAGAAAAATAAAGAAAAGGTTAAAAGTTTGTTTTTGCCGTCCTTTTCATCTCAAACTTCCAGCGCAAATAAAAATAGCCGTTTGTGTGTCAAAATGTATACCGGATAGTGTTTTTTTTCTAGTGTCTTTTGCATGTTAGCCCAGATGTAAGTGTAGGCTTGTGTTCACAAAGTGTCTCTTAAAAGCAGCGGTTTTTTTCATGAATGGAAACAAAATAAAATGGCATCAAACACATTGGCATGGGACTTGCTTGTTCAGCAACAATGGTGAAAGGCATTGTGAGCAAAGAAGACGTCAATGCTTCGCAGAAATTAGTTTCCCGACTTTAATCACTTCAGACTCTGAATGTAGAGATGGATGTTATGTGCAGTGCTTGTGACTGTTTGTGTGAGAGTGTGTTTTGTTACTTTTTCAGTGATTGTGGGTATAAACATTTGAGGAAATCTCCTACCTTACAGAAGTACACAGTATGCGTGTGCACATGTTATTGTATGTCAAAGTCAGTATTTGGATGTAGTATATTCATGCATATATTATAGCAATTGCTATCAGTAAGTACATCAGTAACTTTAGTATGAGAAAATGTTTAGTGAAGTAACAGATTGAGGTGAAACTCTGACTTAATTGTATATTTAATTGCCCTTCAGTTTTGGGAGAGAGACTATAAGTGTACTCTATGCAGAGATAAGAAAATAGAGAGTGACATAAAAATAAATTGAAGAATAGTGCTATAGGATATTTTATTTTCAGAGTTACGCTCTCTTTGCCTTTCTTGGCAGCTTTCTTTCCCAAACTTTCTTCAATTTATTCAGCACTTCATCAAATGACAAACACAACTTTGTTCAGGAGGTGTACAAGGTATAGGCAGGGTTTGAAAATAAAAAAAAGCACTGAAAAAGAGGGAGTGGGAATAACTGCTCTCACAGGGTTGAGTTGTTATACAGCTCTGGAAGGAAACCATTTAAAAAAAATGTCTGTAATGGTTTCAGTTGGTTTAAAAACATTGCTTACTTTTTTATTGTTTTCTCTGGGGTTTATTTGCACCGATGTTCAGTTTTCCACATACTTAATAGAACCCTACTTCAAAATCAGTGTATGAAAGAAAAGTGAAATATTAATTGTATTAAATTCATGTCACACAATGTATTGTACACTATGTGCAGACTTCTACAGTTATGGCATGAACATGAATGGACTGGATCAGATTACTTTGAAATGTAGTAAATTACCAATGGCAAATGCATGGCATTTTTTTTACTAGAAATGTAATCATAACATATTGCACCTTAATATTAAAATATAATGCAGCCTCAAGACATTTAAATGCAAATAAAATGCATTTTGCATAGTTAGCATTTACAGTTGAAACCAAATTATACTTACAAAAACAATACTTGAAACTCTTAACACAGCAACACGCCAACCTCATACAATTATATACAAATATTACATGTTCTTCTCAAAACCACTACTTGTTAATTAAATACTAACTCTACATTTCAAAATTCAAAAAACTTTATCTATCAAAACACTGCAATCCTGACTCAATCGCATAATTGTGTCAAAACACTAGCATGTTTTCTTTTCAAGAGGAACAGATTGTAACACCGTGAAGGCGAGGCAAGTGCAGATTAACGAAAAAAAACGAAAAGCAACAAACTGCCGGACGAGGCCGGCTGGAGCTGCTGCGGCATGGAAGGCCCAGAAGAGGAGGAGGCCGGCTGGAGCTGCTGCGGCCTGGAAGGCCCAGCAGAGGAGGAGGCCGGCTGGAGCTGCTGCGGCGTGGACGGCCCAGCAGAGGAGGAGGCCGGCTGCTGCTGCTGCTGCGGCATGGACGGCCCAGCAGAGGAGGAGGCCGACGGCTGGAGCTGCTGCGGCGTAGAAGGCCCAGCAGAGGAGGAGACCGGCTGGCTCTGCTGCGGCCCGGAAAGCCCAGCAGAGGAGGAGGCCGGCTGGGTCTG